>JBBPCX010084199.1:0-34328 GCA_037974365.1 Hydrocynus forskahlii | reverse complement strand
TACACCCTGTCTGAAACACTCTGTCTGATCCTGTCTGAAACACTCTTTCATACATTCTGTCTGATACGCTCTGTCTGGAACACTCTGTCTGAAACACTCTGTTTGATACACTCTGTCTGATACACCCTGTCTGAAACACCCTGTCTGATACACTCTGTCTGATACACCCTGTCTGAAACACCCTGTCTGAAACACTCTGTCTGATACACTCTGTCTGATACACCCTGTCTGAAACACTCTGTCTGATCCTGTCTGAAACACTCTTTCATACATTCTGTCTGATACGCTCTGTCTGAGACACTCTGTCTGAAACACTCTGTCTGACCCTGTCTGAAACACTCTTTCATACATTCTGTCTGATACACTCTGTCTGATACACTCTGTCTGAAACACTCTGTCTGATACACTCTGTCTGAAACACTCTGTCTGATACACTCTGTCTGAAACACCCTGTCTGATACACCCTGTCTGAAACACCCTGTCTGAAACACTCTTTCATACATTCTGTCTGATACGCTCTGTCTGACCCTGTCTGATACACCCTGTCTGAAACACTCTGTCTGATACACACTGTCTGATACACCCTGTCTGAAACACCCTGTCTGATACACCCTGTCTGACCCTGTCTGATACACCCTGTCTGAAACACCCTGTCTGACCCTGTCTGAAACACCCTGTCTGACCCTGTCTGAAACACTCTTTCATACATTCTGTCTGATACACTCTGTCTGAGACACTCTGTTTCATACACTCGGTCTGATACACCCTGTCTGATACACTCTGTCTGATACACTTGGTTTCATACATTCTGTCTGATACACTCTGTCTGATACACTTGGTTTCATACATTCTGTCTGATACACTCTGTCTGATACACTCGATTTCATACATTCTGTCTGATACACCCTGATACATTCTACATTCATAGTAAACTCTGAGTAACTCATATTAGATATTAAATAATTCACAGTAGATCCTACAATGTTTGCAGTACAGATTCAATAATTGACAGTAGATACAGAATAATTTATGGTAATTCGTGGTGGATATTAAATCATTCATGGTAGACGCTGAATAATTCATAGTGAGTTGAATAATGTTAGGTTTAATAACTGAATAATAAATAGCTAATTTCAGGGGTGAATTCACGTGTTGCAGCAGCTCTTAATCTGAGCGATCATTTCTGAAGAACCGAAATGTAATACCATCAGCTGCTTGAACTTATTTGTTATTTTTAGAGCGGGTGAACTTGAAAATATTTTTGTTACTCTCACTCTCTCTCTCTTTTTCACACACACACATACTCATACACACACACACACACACACATACACACACAAAGATAGGATCAGTGACCGAAGGGACCCGTTCAACCGCAGAGTCATTCACCACAGGCTGTATAGTCATTATGGAACATCTGCTGTTTATAAATAAAATGTATTAGCACATCAGTCACGTCTCATCTTTATTCATTAGTGAATTAAGCTGTTTCAGGGAATGGGACCTAAACTAGTTCTTCAATCAAATGTGAGCAAATAAGAGTGCAGTATCAGTTTATACTGTTTGTACCATTCTTGTCCATGATAGTGAAGATGGCTCCGCCCCCCAGCCCCATGCTCTGGGGGTTCACCAGGCCAGTACACAGCAGGGCGGCGATCGCAGCGTCCACCGCAGAGCCGCCGTCCAGCAACACATCTCTGAAAACACAGAGATCCTGTTAGAACAGCTTTAAAGGGGAAATCCCATCCACAGACTCCCATTAATCAGGGTTTAAAGTGAACAGAGGAGGCTCCGAGTTGGTCTGAACTGTTTCACAGTTAAGGTGAATGGAATCAGATGTCTGTCTCCCTTATAAAAAATCGTTCCACCAAATGGTTATGGTTGTGCCACCTGATACCTGAGACATTGTTCTACCAACATTTTGAGAAGATCCTGGTCCTAAAACTAAACCCATCCATGGTGGAGGGATACATGCAGGGCATCATGAGGCAAAGTAGTCCCCAAAGAAACGTGATTTAGTTCAGATCATAAACATCCACATAATCACTCATGGACAAGTGGGGCTTCACTGGGGGTCAATAGTGAATAAAACTAAAGGATCTGTGTTGGAGACGTCTGGTTCCATTCATCCACTGCAGAGAAATGAGTCTCTATGATGAACTGTTTCACACCAAACACACTCTGAACTGCTCTGTTTATAAACTCTGGACAGTATTTAGTCTTCCCTCAGTGAGATGATGTGTTTGGCTCCAGAGTGACGGAGCCTGGTGATGTTTGTGATAAATTGTCCTGAAACCTGATCGGGACAAGACCAGGCTCCTGTCCCAGAGTGTCGCTACAAAGAACCCTTTCAGAAATCAACCAGTCACACCAAGGCAAACTGAACTACACACACAAACACACACACACGCACACACACACACACACACACACACACACACACACACCTACACACACACACACACACTCACAAACACATTATTGCCCGTCTGGCAGCTTCTTCTTCCATTACTATTCTGCAGCATTGTCAGTCTGATGAATGAAATGAATGTGAGAGGGCAGGTCTGATCCAGAGATACACTGATACCCCTGAGTTCAGTTACCCTCACACACACACACACTCACACACACACACACACACAAAGCCTAAAGAATATTTCAGCCCTCCTTTTCCTTTTTTCTTGGTTTCCTGAGACACCAGGAGAGACACCATCTAAATTTTGCGGACACTTTGTTTTCTGAGAAGCTATGTGTGTGTGTACAGCAGATTCTGTAAATAGTGAATATCACTGGCAACATAGTGACCATCACTATCCACATAGTGACCATCACCATCCACATAGTGACCATCACCATCCACATAGTGACCATCACCATCCACATAGTGACCATCACTGTCCACATAGCAGAGTGAACAGGTTCCTGAGGAAACTGTTCACAGGAACATCCAGTTCTTGGCGGAGCCCAGAGGATATGTCTTCCAGCTTCCTCACCCCTTAGTCACTCTCAGCAATGACAGGAAAACCATCCTGGAGCTCCACCAAGCCAAACATCTGCTGTCGAGAAGAACATCTAACATCAGGAACCCTGAGAATTGTTCATCATACCCCTGCTCTGAAGACCAGACTGATCCCCAAACAGCTGGAGGGCAGTGATGAGACACACGACCACAGACAAGAATTCATCCTCCCACTGTGAACCAGACATACTCAGCACAAATTCCCTTGAAAGGCTACCTGCTCTTTTCACTCTCTCTTAACCATTCAGGGACCAAAACTTCTGTTCTGTTATCCTCATCATTGAGCCGTTCACCTGGATGCTGTAGTAACTTGTTTGAGTTTGAATTGTTCAACAGGATGATCACATTTGTTGTGGGGCAAGCTGTGGTTGCTATAGTTACAGTGCCATTGTAGTGATGAATGAATAGAGGAGAATATAAACACTGAATAAAGAGTTTATAAGGCGTGTAACCAAATCAGCTCTGCAGGGTCATTTGCCAGTGTTGCTTTGATGTCTGTCAGGTGATTCAATAGTAAAACGTAAGGATTTGTTTTACAGTGTCAAACAGTGAGTGTGTGTTCCTTGGTTGTGTGTGTGTGTGTGTGTGTGTGTGTGTGTGTGCTCTTGAGTGTCCTGCACAGCGCTCCATGCATCAGTTGGTGCATCAGCTGTTGGGACGCAGCCCGAGTTAGTTTTAGTTACTGGACTGTCCAATGTATAAAAGTATAAATATAAAACACTGAGTGTAAAGACGACGATGCATCGACTGTAATCCTGAAATTGACTCGTGCACTGTTTCATCACAGTGAGAAGGTTCTGGGTTGACTTCTCTGTGTGAGAGTGTGAACTTTCTCCATGTGTCCGTGTGTGTGTGTGTGTTTCTCCCAGGTTCTCTGGTTTCCTCCCACACTCTTGCACTTTAGGAGGACTGGAGATGCTAAACTGCCCCTCAGTGTATGTGTGTGTGTGTGTATGTCAGGACAGTGCGCTTAATTCTTTTAATTCCTGTTAGCAGTGGGTATGGCTGAAACACCTGAACTCATTTGGCTTTATAGAGTTTATGTTACTGTTGGAATGCAGAGTTTCTCAGGCCAGGTCTTCTCTTTTCTGCTGTGAGCAGCACTAAGACTGATTTATGGATGCCCTTTCCTCCTTCATCCCCAACCCACCACCCTAACCCCCCCACACCACTGCCCCGAGTCAGAGTGCAGGACATGTCTGTCAGAGTAGCCTGTCCTTCCTGCCTCCTTCTGTTTATTTTTCAACATAAAGTTCTTTAAAGAGCACTAAGTGGAAACGAGAGACTCCTCAGAGGGGGAGAAAAAAAAACGGTGCATTCATATTTTGGCACCGCATTGAGGAAACAAAACGGGTAATCTGGACAATAGAAGCTCAGCAAGATTTTCCTGTGTCTCTGATCTACAGTGGGGTTATTGTTCTTCTGCTGCCCGGATGACCCAGAACTTTTCATCTCAGTGAGTCAATTTGCGTTCTGTTCTGTTGCTGTTACAGTTCAGTTGTTCAGTTCTTTTATGGCCCCTCAGAATTGCATCATTGCCATGTGAACATAATAATATATTGAACTGTCCTCTCTCTCTCTCTCTAGGAGGGAAGAGTGGTCCTCCCTCTTCTCATCACTCAGTATAACAGTCTTCTTTTTCTCTGGGAGGGTAGAGTGGTCCTCCTTCTCCCCCATCATTCAGTATAACAGTCCTCTTTTTCTCTGGGAGGTCGGATGGCCCTCCTTCTCCCCCATCATTCAGTATAACTGTCCTCTCTCTCTCTGGGAGGGTAGAGTGGTCTTCCTTCTCCTCCATCACTCAGTATAACTGTCCTCTCTCTCTCTGGGAGGGTAGAGTGGTCCTCCTTCTCCTCCATCACTCAGTATAACTGTCCTCTCTCTCTCTGGGAGGGTAGTTAGTTCTAACTACAAACTAGAAGTGCAGGTAATAAGCTGGTGTCCTGCTTGACCTTCTGTGTGTGTGTGTGTGTGTGTGTGTTTACAATCAGTGAGGATTAAATGGTGCAGATCTGTGTTTATATTTTGGTTAAAGTGTTTAGCGCCCCTATTCAAATGGGCCTGACTTGAAGGGCTCAACACACACAAAGTTTCATATCAAATGTGATTATGTGAATATTTTCAAATTTTTATTTCATTTTTTCCACATTTCTTTCTGTGAATCACCTTTGTTGGTGCAAAAATATTTTCTGTCTGCAAATGGTCTTATATGTGGCATATTGAGTAGATTAAGTACAAGAAACGGGAACAAATGTTTTACTGCAACGGCCTGCAAAGGGAATCTGGAATCTGGAATCATCTGCATCTGTTTCTTCTCTGGTTCTGGACTTAAGTTAAATGGTCTTTGTTCTGCTTGAATGATTCATATGTAGGGCACTGAGTGGCTAAACAAACAAAAAACATTCCTCTGAGACTGGTCAGGTTCAGGGACTGGACTGAAAATGAGAGTCTTTGAAAGTCCTTCAGGAATCCTGGAGAACTGTTCCTCAAGACCACATTAAAAATACAAATAACAAGTAATAGAAGCGAATACCTCACTTATTAGCGCAACTAAATGATCACGCTCAGATATGTTGCGGTAAATAAAGCTGTTTCATTGGAGTTTTCTGTCCCACCTTAAATGGAGCAGCAGTTTCATGTTGTTAAATGCTCTGTTTAAGGTAGAACAGAAAACCCTAATTAGATTCAGGCGGCTGCAGCTATGCTTCTCTGTCTACTGTCTCACCTTAAAGCCGCATACAGATCTGCTCTCCTATAATCTGCACAGATTAGCCCAGATAAGACCATCACATCCCCACTCTGTCAACACGTTTCTCCAAACTCACAACTCAACAACCCTGAGGAACATGATTTATTCATACTGAATACTGAATAACGGTAAATACCAAATAAACCAATAAATCATAGTAAACACTGAATAATTAAAACTGCTTGTTGAATAATTCATAATGGATACTTAATGATTAATTGTAGATGCTGAACATTTGTGGTAGACACTGTTAGTTAGACAAGTGTTAGTTACATTCAGTTACTAAATAATAGTTTGTTAAATATTAAGATCATGTAGTTAATGATTTGACAGACTTTCTTTGCAAGAGAAAGTGTGTGTGTGTGTGTGTGTGTGTACCTGTGTGTGTGCGTGTTCTCTCTTACCTGCCGATCTTGGAGCAGGTGTGTGAATCCGCAGCAACGGCAGCGGAGGTGAACTGTCCGTCTGAACATTTCCACCGAGACACCAGAGCCACACACACACACACCAACACCACCGACACACACAAACCGCAGCATACGCACACCAGTCTGCGCTTCTCTTTCCCCATCCTTACACACACTACGCACACTGCGCCATGCGTTCACACACACCAGCCCAGGACCCGCCTCCTCCCTCCCTCCCTCACTCCCTCCTTTACTCCACACCTCCTCATTCTCTCACATCCTCTCACTCTCTCTCACTCTCTCCTTACTCTCCCCTTACTCTCTCTCACTCTCTCCCTCACTCTCTCTCATTCTCTCTCACTCTCTTTCACTCTCTCATTCTCTCTCACTCACTCTCTCTCACTCTCATTCTCTCTCACTCTGTCTCACTCTTTGTCTCACACTCCTCTTACTCTCTCTCACGCTTTCTCGTTCTCGCTCTCACTCTCTCCAATTCTCTCCTTACTCTCTCCTTACACTCTCTTACTCTCTCTCACGCTCTCTCACACTTTCTCTCACTCTGTCTCACACTCCTCTTACTTTCTCTCACTCACTTTCTCGAATTCTCTCCATACTCTTCCCTTACTCTCTCTCATTCTCACTCTCACTCTCTTGACTTCTCTCCTTACTCTCCCCTTATTCTCTCTCTCATTCTCTCTCACTCTCACTCTTTCTCACTCTCTCTCTCACTCTGTTTCTCTCTCTCTCTCACTCTCTCCTTAAACCCTCACACTCCCCTTACCCTCTCACTCTCTCAGCCTCCACTTTCTCTCCCTCAGTCTCTGCTTTCTCTCACGTTCTCTTTACTAACTTTCTCTCTCTCACTATCTCACTCTCCTTTTTCTCCCACTCTTGCTTTCTCACTGTTGTGGAATCTTTAATAAAACTCGGAGAGAGACCTCGTTATGTTAAACCAGATAGATTCTTTATTCTCTGCAGTGAAGTTTCAGTCCACTCTCACATGGGTGTAAGGACAAACCCAGAGCAGTAAAACACAAGCATTACTTCTCTCACTCTCTCACCCTCTCCTTACTCTCTCCCTCTTCACTCTCTCTCTCTCTCACTCTCTTATTCTCTCCTTACTCTCCCCATTTCTCTCTCTCACTCTCTCTCACTCTCTCAATCTCTCCTTACAGTTTCTAGCTCTCTCTCTCTCTTGCTCTCTCTTTCTCTCTCTCTCTCACACACACACTCTCTCTCTCTCTCTGACACACACACTCTCTCTCTCACACACACACACACTCTCTCTCACTCTCTCAATCTCTCCTTACCATTTCTCTCTCTCTCTCTCTCCCTCACTCTCTCTCTCACACACACTCTCTCTCTCACTCGCTGTCACTCTCTCACTCTCTCTCTCTCACACACACACTCTCTCTCTCTCTGACACACACACTCTCTCTCTCTCTCTCACACACACTCTCTCTCTCTCACTCTCTCAATCTCTCATTACCATTTCTCTCTCTCTCTCTCTCACTCTATCTCTCTCACTCTCGCTCTCTCTCACTCTCCGTCACTCTCTCACTCTCTCTCTCTCTCACACACACACACTCTCTCTCTCACACACACACACTCTCACTCTCTCTCACTCTCTCTCTCTCACTCTCTCTCTCTCTCTCCTTACTCTCTCTCTCTCTTTCTCTGTCGCAATCAAAGCAGTCATTCCCTTTTCGAATGAAACTTTTTTTGGCCATAAAATCAAAGTGTGTGTGTGTTTCCAAACACTGATGTCATTGCAATCACACGATCACACTTCACATTTTCTCATGGAAATGCATCCAGCTCTTTTTCATTCCTCCTTCTCTCCTCCTCCTTCTTCTTTTTGCCCTATTTTCTTTCTCTCCTCTTCCATCATTCCTTCTTTTTTCTCTTTCTCTCTGTTTAACTCTTTTATTTCTCTTCCTTTTGCTTTGGATTTTCTCCTCCATCCTCTCTTAATCTTTGTCCACTGATTTGATTTTCATCTTTCCTCCTTGTTCTCTCTCTCTCCTCCCTCTCTCCTCATTCACTTTCTCTCCTTCTTCTTTCCCTTTTCTCTCCTTTTCCATCACTCCTTCTCCTCTTCACGCTTCACTCATCCTTTCGCATTCTCTACTTCTCCGCTTCTCCTTTTCTCATCCATATTTTCCTTCCTCTGTTTTTCTTTCTTCTTTCACTCTAATTACCTCTTCATCCTCCTTCCCTTACACTTATGTAGTGTCCGGAGTCTGGGGAACTGTCTCACTTACCGTACAGTTCTGACTCGACTCGCCTCAACTGAAAATGAGCGTTCGATTCAGAACCACTTTAGTTCTGAACTCTTAGAACCTTGAGGGTGTTTTTTTTTTTTTTTCGCATTTATGCATTACTTATTCCTTTCTAAAATATTAAACAATGTGTAATGTACAAGTATCGCATATCCCCTTTTCAGTACCACCAGGCAATATGATAAAAAAATTATTTTTATATTTTAACACAACTGACCCTACATTCCTCCAAAAAATCTGGAAATCCTTTAGAACTTTCTTTTTTCACTGGGATTTAATTGGGATTAATTGTGTAAATATTTAATTACACCATTCAGAGGAAGAGTCTGCTCATGAAAGTCTTTTCTTTGTCTGATCAAAAATAAATCATCTTCTTATTTTGGAGATAACTGAAGTCTGACTTGTTTCTCTTGAACCCCCCTTTAGGAGAAAACAGGAGCAAAAAGAAAAAATAAACTTCAGACAGAAGATCTTCTGCTGGTCTCATTGGGTTCTTAGTTTTCCTCTCTTTAACAGCCTGATGGATCTCAAAGCTGTCAGACTTTGGTAGTCGAGATCTGAATTTGATCGCTGAGGCAAATTTTATATGTTGTTCAGACTCATTTATAAAAACTAACTAAAGTTTTCTGTTAAATCTCCTGGTTTATCTGATGATCTGTTTCTGTACCATGATATCAGTTAACACATGTTTTCCTTAAAGCTGGAAAAAAATTAAATTAGCCTTTTATTTCACATTTTTCCTGAAAATCCCATCGAGACCACACAAAACAAAACAATTTAACGCATGGACCTGAACAGGAATTTCTGTAACTGGGTTTTCAAGTCTGTGACCAGTTTTCTCTGTATCATTTGATTTATTTATTATTTTAATAGAGAGGGCAGACTCAACACTCTCTCGAATTTGTGATCTCATGGTGAAACTGGTGTTATTTTATGCTCTTACTGGTAATGCAATGTTATATAGCTGTAAAGAGCCACATCACACCCTACACACCACACCCTCAATGACTTTAGCACTCATCTAAAAAAAACTTCCTTTTATAGTGTGAGGTCACATTTTTCAAGTGACATTTTGCATCAAGTGACATGTTTCCAAAGAAAACCACAGTGGTGTGGATAGGGGGGGTCTTTAAAATCCTGTTGAATTTTAGTGTGAAACAAAGGTGTGAGAGCAAAAAGCCTCACACAGCAACAGGCTGAACGCGTTGGCTTAAGACTTTTGTGCAGCACTGTACAATAATGCCCTCATGTATAATAAACTGGATATATAAACTGAGAGTAAAAACTATAAAATAAATGAGTAAAAACAGAGTGCATAGAATTAACGCATTGACACATATTGATATGTAGATAAAATATATGACAACAGCATTTACACTGTAGACGCTGTGAGTTTGATCTTGTTTCAGTGTCTCTGCAGGAGAAACCGGCCTGAAAATGGCGCAAGTTTCTTTTATAGTGACTGAACGTTAAAGTTGAGTGTTTTCACTCTTGTTTCGTGCGGACTCTGGGAATTTACCGGCATCTGACAATCGGCTATTAGAGAGAAACCGGTCTGTAGTTCTCCGGCAGCAATAACGCAAGAAAAACAAAGATCATAAATATTCCCAGCTGTGCGGGTGTGTGTGTGTCAGTTTTATTGCTCTGTTCATTGTTTTCTGGTCTTGTTCCTCATTTGTAGAATTTCTAGTCCCATTAGGTCCTTCATTGTTTCTTTTGCTTATTTACTCGTCCATCCATGTTCATCCTCAGGCTTTACCTTTTACCTGCTTTATAATGAGGGCGGCAGGGCCACGTCCTAATGCGGGGAAAATACAGTATCTAATGCAGTTAAACAGGTTCTATCAGGACGTGCTTTTAGACACTTTCTCATGTTTCCAGAACGCACACATTTTTCTCCAGATTTCCCTGAAAACTGATTTTGTAGCTTCATTCGTCCAAGGTGTGTGACCACTGAGGTGTGTGCATCACAGAATTCACTCCTGTATTATATGCTCTTCTAGGTGGTGCTGTAATACAGAAGGGCTTCTGTTACAGCACATAAACACCACAGGGGGCGTTACTTTAACACTGTTACAGCTCGGACCCCTAAAAGTATAGCCTTCCCACAAGGGGGTTAGTTAAACACACCCTTACAGCTAAGAGGCTCTAGACCAGTCATACATATTGCTAGGTCACTCTGACACACTCTGACACAACTCAGATTTTGGAACATTCTGGAACAACTCATGCTCCCTTGGTGAAACTGGTGTTATTTTATGCTCTTACTGGTAATGCACTGTTAAATAGCTGTAAAGAGCCACATCACACCCTACACACCACACGCTCAACAAACAGTTTCAGCACTCATCTAAAAAAAACCTTGCCGTTTTAAACGTGACATTCTTTTTGTAATATTCTTTGAGTGATCACTGTACAAAAACTGTCAATATGATCCCAAAAACACAAATGCTAAGTGGTGCTGCTAACTCGGTGTACAGGCTGGGTTCTAGATAACTGATGCTAAAACTAAAGACTCACATAAAAGTGAGCGGCGTTAGAACCATAGCTGAAATCAAACGTCTTCTGTTGTGAGTGTGTGTGTGTGTGAGTGTATGTGTGTGTCAGAGGGACTTTCCTGTGGTGAAGAACCTAACATGTGCTGTTGAAAAACTGGAGAAATGTGTTTGTTATCTGATGAGATGCTGAGAAGTGATGGGTGAAGAATACGGGAGATGGTGGTTAGATCCATCACACACACTTCAGAGGTCAACACAAGCGCACATACACACACTGCGGAGTTTAAGGAGAGAAACGATTTCCCGAGAAATAATTTTCTATGATGATTTCCCTGTGTGGTTTACTGTATACTGTAAACTGAAGTTTGCGAAAACATTCTGACCACTATCATTCAGTCTCAAGTCTGTGGGATATGCTGTGATCCAAACCACCGAATTAAAAAATTGCTGTTTACAAACACATGAGTGGGACAGCGGGGGTTGAGATTTTCACAAGGTTGAAGTATATAACATCTACACGGTTTCTCTTTCAGTTGCTTTCTTTTGCCAGTAAGTTGTTTATGTACACACACACTCTCACACACATACACAAACACTTAAGTGTGGATATTTTCCCTTACTTTCACACATGAGTGATTTATGAGTGAAGAAGAGGGCTTCAAAGGACCTAGACAGAACCTGAAATATCAGACAGAGAAGAGGTGAAATCTTAAGTGCTTCTGTACACCACCGGGTGGAGCTAAACAACACTTGTACAGTGAGACATTAAATCACCAGCATGATCAAAGAACCTGTATTACAGGGGCGACCTCGAGTTATGACACAGATCCGTTCCTTCGACAGTGATGTAACCCGAATTTTGGTGCAAATCGAAATATACCCTAGCCTGAGTCACTTACCGATCCAAACACTGTTGTAAAATCATAAAAACAAAACTAAGCCACAGAAAAAGGAAAAGGAAAACTCCCCCACTCATATGCCGTGTTACTGTGTATTCTTCCGCAGTGTGCGACCAAACTAGTTCGCCCACGTAGTCCGTAAGTATGATGCTTGAAACTTTTTGCACTTTTCATTTACTTTATTTTTTGGCCATTTGTCTCTGTCCTCCCCCTTCCCCTGTCATTCCGTATAAATGTTCTTTCTCTCTGGGTAGGTAGGGTTGTCCTCCCTCTCCCCATCACTCTGTACAACTGTCCTCTCTTTTTCTTTGGGAGTAGGGTGGTCCTCCCTCTCCCCATCACTCAGTATAACTGTCCTCTCTCTTTCTTTGGGGGTAGGGTGGTCCTCCCCATCACTCAGTATAACTGTCCTCTCTCTTTCTTTGGGGGTAGGGTGGTCCTCCCTCTCCCCATCACTCAGGATAACTGTCCTTTCTCTCTCTCTGTGTGGGTATGGTGGTCCTCCTTCTCCCCATCACTCTGTATAACTGTCCTCTCTCTCTAGGTGGGTAAGGTGGCCTTCCCCTCCCCCAGCTGAAGTTCTGAGAGGTTTTTGCCCTGAATGTGTTAGGTATGGAATTCCCCCGAGAGGCTTTTTACTGTGCCGGGAAGTGCAGAGAGGGTGTTTGTGTGTGTGTGTGTGTGTGTGTGTGTGTGTTTGTTTATGTGTGTGCGTGTGTGTGTGTGTGTGTGTGTTTGTGTGTCTATGTGTGTGATGAGTGTGTTATGTAAGATCCAGGAACATGCTGGTGCAGCACTGACACTCTATTTCTTAAAGTTCTGCCAAAAATCATTCCCCCCCAGTTTCCCCCCACTGACCTCAAATCAGCCAAGACATGTTCACTGTCTGCTTTCTGCTTCTTCAGCTTTAGTGCTGGAGCTATGCATCTAATACCCCAAGGCTATACCCCACCAATTACTAGTATACCCCACCAATTACTAGTATACCCCACCAATTACCAGTATACCCCACCAATTACCAGTATACACCACCAATTATCAGTAGCGTAAACCCTCACTTATACACTGTTCAGCAGTCGCGGCTTCAGTCTCTCACAGATTTTTTCTGAGAACCAAACTAATAATTCTTAGCGGAAACCACCACACCTACACAGAAGCTGCAGATATCCTCTACATTTTTTGCATTTGTGATGTCTGGGCCTCGTCATACAGCTGAACGGAATGAGCCTCCGGCGCCGCACCCAAACATAAACAACCAGCACGAGGACGAGGGGCATGGCGGGCAGGGCCCGGACGTCACAGTCACCTGTGCTCAGAGGCGAGAGGTTTGAAAGTAGCCAATCCGAGAACGTTATTCATTTCTCCTTGCTGTTGATTGGCTGCTGCCTTGTGATGCATCTCTGGCAGCTGCAGTTCAGAATTTCCCCCGTGGAGCGTCTCGAGTATTCTCGTGTTCGTTTTGTTCTTCTTAAAAACCCTGTATTTTTATTACTCTAAATTAAATTCATTTATTACTGTATTTACCTGCTTATACCAAAGAAAATGCATGTGCATGAATTACAGTGCAGTCTATACAGGGGAAATATCGGTATTTTACATTCTAGCACTGCGGGTGTTCAGGAACACAGCACCCGGGGAGCAGTGTGTGGGGACGGTACCTTGCTCAAGACATGGTGGGGTATAATAATAACTGGTGGGAAAGACGTGCCACTAGCAGTCTTGGGATTCAAACCCACAACTTACTGATCACAGGGCGAATGCCCTAATCACTAGACCACCAGCTGCCCACCATTATAACCTACAAAATTATCAATATATCCCACCAGATATCATTATACCCCATTAATTATCAATATATAACACCAATTATTAATATACTCCACCCATTAGTATTATACAAGACCAATGATCAATATGCCTCAACAATTGTCATTGTGCCTCATCAGTTATCAGTATACCCCACCAATTATCACTATACCCCTCCAATTATCATTATAAAATGAACAGGTTGGGAGTCTGTGACAGGGCTGCTTTCACACTTTTCTTCAGAGTGGAACCAAACAGCTGCAGACCTTTATAAAGTTCTCTGAGGGATTTGCTTTCTGCTCTGGATACTAAAGTAGACCATCACTGATAGTCTCGCTTACGTGGTCTTTGGCATCATATGACTCACTGGTACCTCTAAACATACACTAAACACAAGCTTCAATATATAGTTTGCTACACTAACATACCTCAGCCTGAGCTTATCGGTGGGGAAAGTTAAGATAAGATAAATCTTTATTAGTCCCACGAGTGGGAAATTTGCATTGTAGAAGCTTCCACTGGCCTGGGAAGTTCCAGGGCTAAAAAAGTGGACTTGAGACCCTTAATGTTTTGGCTGATTGATCACATCTGGGAAACACTGGGAGGCTTTGATGGTTGAATTTTCTTGAGTGTCTTTTAATGAGCATATTGAGAGACTGAGGGGAGGGGGTCTGAAATGGTAAGTGATTTCAGGAGCAGGTTGAGCAACTTTGGGCTAAAAACGAAACCAAAGTCAGAATCCGAACCCTGGAAGAGCTTCCAGATGCAGCCTGCAGCTGTTTTTTTTTAAAGAGAGAGAAAAATCACACACAGCACTTGTGTAACTCACTTCCCATTTTAGAAACTCAGGACCTCTAGCCAGATTTCTGAAATGCTAAATCAACAGAAGTGAGATGAGAAAGTCCAGCTCAGTGTAAGTGATGCGTGTGAAAGGCTTTTCTCTATGAGCTTGTCCTCTAATCCACACACACACACACACACACACACACACATGCACACCTCATTCAAATAAAGAGCCGGGGTCACTAAAAACTAGAGCTGTACAATACATCATCGGTTGTCATGGTGTTATTGGTCTCACCAAAACTGATATCAGAGAAGGCTACGATATGCAAATGAGCCTCTAACGCATCACAGTGTTTCTGACAGTGTGAGCAACCACAGCTCCAGGTGAGTTACTGGGTGTTCTGATGAACTGAGGTCTTCATATAATCCAACACAAATGTAATTTTTAATCGTTAAAGATGTTGGCGAATCAGTGCATGAGTGGGCGGGGTTAAACTAACGTAGTCAGAATAGGGAGATATATTTAAATTCGGGGTGTCAAATTAATGCGTTACTTTCAATTAATTATTCGCAGAAAAAATAACACATTAAAAAATGAACGTTGATTAATCACGTGCCGTGGTGACTCTTTAAGCCAGGGGTGTCAGAAGACTTTTTAAAGTGAGGGGGACATGGGACATACTGTCAGGGGGACTGGAACAGAAGGTGGGTGATACCCATAGCGTAGTGGGGACTTTTTAATGAGTGGGGGTGGCATCACCGCCCGTGTTGGAGTATTTTTGTATAAGTGAGACACGCGAGACGCCGAGTGCAGAGCAGTCCAAAATCAGCTTTTTGCTGTTTGCAATTGCATCACTTGGTTGTGATGTCACTAATAAACACTGGATTTATGTATATCTAGCAGTTTAACCCCACCCATTCAGCCTTCAGCAATTTAACTCCGCCCACTAGGCCTTTACAAGGAGTTATAAGGAGTGTTTCAGCTCAGACTTATTTACATATATCAGTCTAAATGCAGATGCTGAGTAGCATGCCCCACAGCATTTTTTTCTTTTAAAGTAAAATAATTATTTTATTGCAGTAAACTGTAATTTTACGTTTAGACTACTCTTTGCACAGTAATTTCTCTCTCTGTTTTTTTTTCAGACGCACTTAAAAGCTCTGCTGTGACTCCTGAGATCCGAGAGCTAAAAGAGGAATGGAAATGGATTATTCTAATTTTCTTGGCGAGATGAATCAGAAATCACGAATCTGTTTCTCTTCTTCTCAGCGGGCAGGAGAACATGGTGTGCAGTGCAGGAGAGAACCAGCAGAGAGTGCAGATGAGACACTTTTGGTATGAAAAGTGATGAGGTTTTATTTTATAAGATAAATCACAAGCCTGGATTTGAGATCTTTTTGTGTTCTTATTCAGATTGTACTGTTATTATTATTATTATTATTATTATTATTATTATTATAACACATATAAACAGGCATGAGTCAGAAATGTCTGAGACAGGACTGAATGTATTCATTAAGAAAATGAATGGTAAATTATTAATGCACTGTAAAAAGACGCTGAAGATTTGTTTTCAGATATATCTTGAACTGTATCTAGAACTGACTGGAACCTGCTTACACTACAGCTCTACAGTCAGTAATGTAGCTAGAACTGACTAAAACTTGATTACACTATAGTTCTACAGTCAGTGATGTTTCTAGTAGTGACTGAAACCTGCCAACACTGTGGTTCAGCAGTCAGTGATGTATCTAGAACTGACTGAAACCTGTTTACACTACAGCTTTACAGTTAGTGGAGTATCTAGAACTGACAGAACACTGTGGTTCTCCAGTCAGAAACTGTTTTTCTCCACCCAGTCGGAATGTGATTAGAATGCTGTGAATGAGAACGCTGGGCTGAATCTGCCCAGATACCACAGAAAGAAATGTCCTGATTTTTGTTCAAGAATTTAACTTTGTTGTAATGAAGTAAGAGCAGAATTTACAGAGTTTAAACAGAAAGAGGATTCTACTGAACAAACTATGGAATGAACTATTACAGAAACATGGATTTTTACTTCTCTGAAGAACGTGAGACCTTCTCTGAAGATCATGAGACCTCCTCTGAAGTTCTGAAGTTATTGAGGGTTCCCCTCTTCTTCCGAACAATTAGAAGCAGTTCTGATGCATTTGTCCTTCTCCGTGAACCTGTGGGAAAGAAGGAGGTTGTGTGTGTTTGTGTGGGAGGTGCTCCGAGTGTAAATGTCACACATGGACAGAATTAAAGGGCCTAAAACTCTCAGAGGGTCTTGTATCAGGGTTCTCTCAGGATCAATTACATGAATCTAACCACACACACATACACACACACACTCACTCACACACTCTCTCTGGACCTGAGGTCACCGCTGTTCTGTGACGAGTATCAGTTCTCTGTCATTTGCTCTGATGGTTTAATAATGAGGGGATTTTACACCGAACCCTAAAGACCTCTGTGTAAGACGACACTTCCAGGAGAATAATACACACACACACAGACAAACACACCCACACACACACACACACACACACACACACTTCTTCTTATGCAGTGTAAAGATGTGGGTCATGCCCCAGCATGTATTGTACTGTGCAAAAGTCTCGACCCTCACATTTCTTTGTATTTTTCTTTTAATCACCTTATTGGTGCAAAAATCCTGGTTTCTGTCTGTCAGACTGTCTTCTATTTGATATATTAAGTAGATTAAATGAAAGAAAAGTGAACAAATATACAAGGTGCCTAATAATACAAAGTGCTTAGATAAAAGTGTTCCAACCACTCAGCATTCAGCACCACCAGTATACTGAGCACCGCCTGATCATCTGGAATCATCTGCACCTGTTTCTTCACCTGTTCAGGACTTCAGTTAGATGGTCTTTGTTCTGCTTGAATGATTCATATGTAGGTCACTGTGTAGCTGAACAAACAAAAACATTCCTCTGAAACTGGTCAGGTTCAGGGACTGGATTGAAAATGAGAGTCTTTGAAAGTCCTTTAGGAAGCCTGGAGAACTGTCTGGATCTCTGAAAGCAAAATATGAAGAAATACGGGGCTCAATTGTTTTGCACAGCACTGTATGTACAGAGGGGACCACAAATCTGAGGCTGTTTGAAGTCTGAATTTTGGAAAATGTAAATAAATGGAAAGTTTTGAGAGATCAGACCTTGCGTTGTTCTGGGTCTGATCAGATTTACACAGCAGTGAGATTCACAGAGTTCAGAAGGTCAGATGGGTCCAGACTCTCAGGTAGACCTGATCTGCTGATTGAGCCCAGCTCGAGTCACCACTGTCATTAATGACAGAGAGAGAGAGAGCACTGAGAAATTCTGAAATTCACCAAATATTTAATACATTTCTAATCATCACTCAAATTATGCTGATAATATCATTAATAATCAATAATCTTTTGCACAGTAGAACCAATTTGACTGGATTCCAGTCCACATGATTTAGAAGAAAACACGATCCTTCAGACCAGCCCACCTTCTTCTATCACTCCATGGTCCAGTTCTTCATTGTAGGACCTTCCTACATCGACAGAAGACTAATGTGCCCCCCATAAATATTTGAATATATGTGTATGTATATGTATTATAATTATCATACTCACACACACACACACACACACACACACACAGTGTATTGTATGGCCTCCGTACAGACACAGTATGGCCTGATTTGTCCTGTTTAAGTTGTTGACTCACCTGCAGCATGCAGCCTGAGGAGCACACACACACACACACATAAACACACATAGGAAGGATGCTATGATTCATCCACTGTATTCACACATATTTTACATTTAAATGATTTCCATACTGCAAATAATATTAAAGGCTGTGCAATGACTCAGTGTGCTCCGGGGTGTGTGTGTGTTTGTGTTTGTGTGTGTGTATGCGTGTGTGAGCGTGTGTGTGTGAGGGTGTGTGAGAGAGGAGTGAGGTTTAATTTGATGAACTGAACAGCTATTGAATGGGGGAGAAGGAGCGTGTGTGTGTGGGGGCAGGGAGTAGTATTCATCACTGCTATGTCATTAATCTCTAATTGATTAATTGAAAGTGAAACCCAGAGGGATGCTGGGAAATGCAGTTTGATTGGCAGAGAGGATAAAAGACCCCACGGCTATTAATAGCAATAAGCGTTCATTATTCTGATCCTGTGAGGCCCAAAGGCTCCACGCCCCCTCCTCGCGCTCCCTCATTGGCTGCCCAGGAGCTGAAGTTTGCCGAGGCCCCGCCCACTGACCCAGCTCGGCGCCCGCTATTAAAATTAAAAACGCTGCTTTTTCATTTGCCGTTACGTGGCATGAAATGCACTGAGGGCAGAAAGGAAAAGGCACAATAAAGCCAAAAGCACACACACGCACACGCTGATCCACTGAAGTGTGAAGCATTTCTAAAGGGATCTGAAAACACACATGCTAAAATGCTCCGCTCTGTCATTTTTAAATCAATAGTTTGGCATAAAAAAGCAGATTCTGACAGCAAACAGTCAGCATGTCCTATAAATGCAGCAGCATTCCTGAGCCCACAGTTCAAGATAACAGTATACAGGGTCAGAAACCACGTAAGCGAGTATGATGGAGATACCGAACACCTCCACACTGAAGCTTCCTATTCAGATATTAAGCCCCACCTTGAATAGTCCAGCTTACAGCTTAACAGCCCAGTACCCACCAAATGAGGAGCTGCAGTCACACGCATAAAGACCCTTCACCAGAATCAGAAAACTTTACTGATCCCAGAGGAAATTGCTTTTTTTTTCAGAATCAGAAAGGAGTTACCAGGACTTGCCATGAGGACTGGCCTCATGCTCCTGATGAGACAGACCCGCGTACACTCATGGCCCAGGGCAGCCGATAAAGAGACCAACAAGCGGAAAGCACAGGCCGCATGGCCCTGGGCAGCAAGGCTGGCGTGAATCAAACACACTTCAACAGGCAAAAGGACCTTTAATATACAGGGGAGCACAAGCCTGGCACAACTGAAAACCAGAATTAGAAAGGACGTATGAACAGTCAATCACACAAAATGGGGAAAGAATGAAAGGGTTGAAGAGAGGCTAAGAAACTGGGGATAGTTGTGAGAATGGACGGACACCAGCCTCTAGAAAGAGATGGCTAAAATAGAGAGCGAACAAATAAGGCAAAACTAGGCAGGAGACTAGGGTTATGAGGGACTATCTGTGAAAAAGATTCACACATTTTCTCCCTCAGTGCTCTACGCATGTTTCTTCTGGTGTCTATTATTAATATTATTATTGCTATTATTATTACAGACACTGCAGCAGTGGAGAAAGCAGAAGTCCTCCGTGGTCTCCAGGTTACTGTATCGGAATCATCTGTCTCATATTTCCTTCTATAATTCAGCGGTTCCTCAGCGCTGCTCTGCATCATCAGGTGCCTGTTCAGCGATTTGGCTCAGGCGACGTGCAGACAGGTGTGTATGAACTTTTTTTGTGAGCAGGTCTGGCTGTAGGTAACACACACTGCCCACCTGTCCTGCTCAGTAACACACACTGCCCACCTGTCCTCCGCTGGCTGGTCACTAAATTATTCACGGCTCATGAATATTTCATCTCCTCCGAACAGCACAGGTTAACGGAGCGGTCATCTGTGGCCAGACAGAGAGAACACACACCTGACTCACACACACACCTGACTCTCTCTCTCTCTCCCTCTCACACACACACACACACACACACCTGACTCACACACACACACGGACACACTTACATGCCCGGGGGGAGGGTCAGAAACAAAAGCACATTCAGCTGTTTACCTGAGCTGCATTTCTGACGAGGTCTATCAAACTCCACGTGTCCAAAAATATCCAACAACATTCCTTCCAGATCCAAAAACATCAGTGATTCATAACCCAGTAAATAATTCATGATGCATCACTGTGCCCTCAACAACTGAACCCGAATCACTGGGATGACTAAAACAGCCTAAGTTCTCCAGGGAGACTTTACTCGAGATATTGGTGGGAATCTGACTGAGTTCAGCTACCAGAGGATTAGTGAAGTCAGGTACCGATCCTGGAGGATTAGTCTGGACCCCAAACATCACCAGCTCATCCCACAGGAGTTCAGGAGATCTTCATAACTTCAGTATATCCCAAAGAATTTCAGTGGAGCACCATCATTCTAGCTCATCCCAGAGGCGTTCAGTGGAACTCCATCACTCCAGCTTATCCCAGAAGAGTTAAGCTTAGTTAAGCTCCATTATTCTAACTCATCCCAAAGGTGCCCAGTGGAGCTTCATCACTCTAGTGTATTCCAGAGATATTTAGTAGAATTTAATCAATCTATGTCATCCCAAATGTGTCAAGTGAAGCTCCAACTAAACCCAAAGAAGATTAGTGGAGCTTCATCAATTCAAAATATTCCAGAGATGTTTAGTGGAGTTCCATCGTTCTGATTCATCCCACAGGAGTTTAGTGGAGCTCCATAATTTTAATTCAGATCTCCATCACTCTGGTTCATTTCAAAGGTGCCTAGTGGAGCTTCATCTTTCCAATATATTCCAGAGGTTTTTACTGGAGTTCCATCTTTTCAACTCATCCCGAAAGTGTCAAATGAAGCTCCAACTCATCTCTACAGTGTTCAATAGTACTTCATCACACTAATTCGTCAGTGGTGTTTTACTTCAGTTCACCCTCAGGATAGTCAGCATTCTATCACTCATCCCAAATATATATCCTGGAGCTTAATCACACTACTTTAATGGAACATCTCTTCAATTCACTCCACGTGCAAAATGGTTTACAGCATGTTTATGATCGACATATGTTACAGAACAGAATTTTTTAATTGTATGATTTACATGCAAGTGAGTTTTTTCTCCAGATACAGTGCAGTGTATACTTACTATATCTTGGTATTGATAAAAAGTCAGGAGAATGAGAAAGAGAGAGAAAGTGTTTGTGTGTGTGTGTGTGTGTGTGTGTGTAAGCTGAGCTGAAGGATCAGGCCTGGAGTCGTCCAGCTGGGTAAACTGATCAGGGACATGTTACACTAACAGCTACACGCCGGAATAAACGCTGCTGTTCAGACAGGCATGACGACAGAAACACACATGAAATACACACCTCACAACACACACACTCGCAATACACAAAACACAACACATATACACACACACTCAATACGCAACACACACACTCAATATACACCACACAACACACACCCAATACTGACCAGATCGTATACACTCAGTACACACCACAAACACACACACCACAAAGTGCACACTCGATACAGACCACAAAGTACATACACTTAATACACATCACAAAATACACACACGAAACAAACACCATAAAATACACACCACACAACACACACACATTATTAATACACACCACAAAATGCATACACTACATACACACCACAAAGTACACGCACAAAATACACACCACAAAATACACACACTCAATACACATCACAAAATACACACAGGAAACACACACCACAAAATACACACGGGAAACACACACACCACAAACTACACAATCACTACACACTACACAACACACACACTACATACATACCACTAAATACACACCACAGAGTACACTCACGCCATACGTACAACAGAACATTCATAATACACTTCAGGACACTCTAATTACACTATAGAACACACATTCAAAACACAGCACAAAATACACACTCAGTACACAGTATAGGACACTCATAAAACAATTCAGGACACTCACAATACACTACATGATACACAATACACTACAGGACACTTTTAATACACTATAGGATACTCTCAGTACACTACAGCACACTTTTAATACACTACAAGACTCACACTCAAAACACTCTTAATACAATATAGGACACACACTCAATACACTACAGGGCACTCTTAATACACTGTATGACACTCTCAAAACAGTACAGGGCACTCTTAATACGCTACTTGACACACCCCTAATACATTACATGACACTCTTAAGACACTGCATGACACTCTTAATACACTACAGGACACACTCTTAATACACTATAGGACACTCTTAATACACTACAGGACACTATCAAAACAGTACAGGGCACTCTTAATACACTACAGGACACACTCCTAATATGCTACAGGGCACTCTTAAGGCACTACATGACACTCTTAATACACCACAGGATACACTCTTAATGCACTATATGACACTCTTAGTACACTATAGGACACTCTTAATACACTACAGGACACTCAAAACACTACAATACACTCTTAATACAGGTCACTTTTAATATACTACAGGAACCTCTCAATACACTACAAGACATACACTTAATACACTACAATAGACTCTTGATACAGGACACTCTTAACACAGGACACTCTTAATACAGGACACTCTCAATGCACTACATGATACTCTTAACACACTACAGGACACTCTTAATACACTACAGTACACTCTTAATAACCTACAGGACAAACTCGTAATACACTAAAGGACACTCTTAATACACTACAGGACAAACTCTTAATACACTAAAGGACACTCTTAATACACTACAGGACACTCTTAATACACTATAGGACAAACTCTTAATACACCACAGGACACTCTTAGTACACTGCAGGACACACTCTTAATACACTATAGGACAAACTCTTAATACACTACAGGACACACTCTTAATACACTATAGGACATTCTTAATACACTACAGGACACACTCTTAATACACTATAGGACATTCTTAATACATTACAGGACACTCTTAATACACTATGGAACAAACTCTTAATACACTACAGGACACACTCTTAATACACTATAGGACATTCTTAATACACTACAGGACACACTCTTAATACACTATAGGACACTCTTAATACACTACAGGACACACCCTTAATACACTACAGGACACTCTTAATACACTACAGGACACACTCTTAATACACTATGGAACAAACTCTTAATACACTACAGGACAAACTCTTAAAACACTAAAGGACAAACTCTTAATACACTATAGGACACTCTTAATACACTACAGGGCACTCTCAAAACACAACAGGGCACTTTTAATACACCACAGGATACTTTTAATACACTACAGGATACTTTTAATACACTACAGGACACACACTCAAAACAGTACAATACACCCTTAATACAGGACACTCTTAATACACTACAGGACACTCTTAATACACTAACACTCAATATACTACAATACACTTTTAATACAGGACACTCTCAATGCACTACACAGTACTCTTAACACACTACTGGACACTCCTAATCTCTCAATACACTACAGGACACTCCCAATACACTTGGGACCCTCATAATACAGTACAAGACACACACTCAATACACTACAGAACACCCTCAGTAAATCACAAGATGTAAAAGTAGCTTCTATGTGTTAACTAATTTTGTATGTTAACTAATTACCTCTAGCCTGTTAACAGGGATGCCTGTTAAAATAGCATCAGATTAATAGTGGTGAATGTTTAAGGAACATAATTTACAGTGGTTGTTCTTTTTTCTTTTATATCTACTATGAGTCATTCAGTATCTGCTAAATATTTTTCAATTTCCACTATAGATTATTCAGTATCTACTATGAATTATTCTGTATCTACTATGAATTATTCAGTAATTGTTAGACTTTTACTTTTTACTACAAGACTGAAATAAGTAACATGGAAACTTTCTTCATTTTATGAGTGGAAGTTTTCACTCCTGTGTGGTTTGGTGACGTTGCTGGAGGTCTGGATTAAAAGCTGAGCTGAAGAGAGCAGTGATTCCAGGCAAAGGTCACAAGCGGGACAAGGAGATGTAGCGTGTCGCGATGATGCTACTGCTTTCAGATTACGAAGCTCATGAAACTAAATTTCTTTAACGTGTTTACTGGTGTGTGAGGGGAGAACATTCCTTCTTCTTGTTGTTGTTTTTCAGTCTCAAATGCAAATGGGCCAGATTGAACCCGGAGGCTTCAGTGTCCCCTGCTGAAGTACACGGGGTGTGTGTGTTTTTTTGTGTGTGTGTGTATGTGTGTGTGTGTGTGTGCATGTGTGTGTTTGCGTTTGTGTTTGTGTGTATGTATGTGTGTGTTTGTGTTTGTGTGTCTGTGTGTGTGTGTGTGTGTGTTGTGATGGTGTGGCTCTTTCAAGCATGACTATATTTCCCCCAGTCTGAGCTGCAGATGCAGCGGCCCATAAAACTCCTGTTAATGAATTTAAGAAGCCAAAAGGTAAAAACTTCATGCTGGACTTAAAAGCAACAGAAACATCCTCCATCTACATCTCACTGAAAGCAGACACGTCTACAGAAACATCTACCATCTACAGAAACCTCTACTGGACCAGAGACATCTACAGAAACATCTACAGAATCAGAGACGTCTACAGAAACATCTACAGAAATAACTACAGAACTAAAAACATCTACACAAATATCTACAGAACCATAAACGTTTTCAGAAATGTCTACAGAAGCAGAAATATCTACAGAAACATTTACAGAACCACAAGCAACAACAGAAACCTACATCATGTAGGTTTGCAAAAGATTTATTCAGAACAAACCAGACCAATATTTTCCAACAAACACTACAACAACCAAAAGCTGGCTTGCTGTTATGCTGGTTCATTCGCACTGATTCATTCACACCGGTTCATTTACACTGATTTGTTCATACTGATTAATTCACAATGATTCATTCACACTGATTTTTTCACACACTTTTATTCACACTGTTTCATCCACACTGATTCATTCGCACTGGTTCATTAACATTTATTCATTCAACACTGATTCATTCACACTGGTTCACTCACACTGACTCATCCAAACTGGTTTATTCACACAGGTTCATTCACACTGACTCATTCACACTGGTTCATTCACACTGACTCATTCACATTGATTCATTCACACTGATTTATTCGCACTGGTTTATTAACATTCATTCATTCACACTAATTTATTCGCACTGGTTCATTAACATTGATTAATTCAGCACTGATTTATTCACGCTGATTCATTCACACTGGTTCATTCACACTGACTCATTCACACTGATCATTCACACTGATTCATTCACACTGATTTATTCACACTTGTTCATTCACATTGATTCAGTTATACTGGTTAATTCACACTGATTCATTCATACAGGCTCATTCACAATATTTTATTTGCACTGGTTCATTTACACTGATTTATTCACACTGATTTATTCACAATGTTTCATTCACACTGATTTTTTTCACTGTTTCATTCCCACTGATTCATTTACAGATTAATTCATGCTGGTTCATTAGCATTGATTCATTCACACTGATTCATTAATATTCGTTCATTCACACTGGTTATTCATGCACAATGATTTATTAACATTGATTCAATCACACTGGCTCATTCACACTGATTTATTTAAACTGGTTCATAAACACTGATTCTTTTACATTGACAAAACATTTTGGTTGAAATGTAGAGTGGCTGTGTTTTGGGATGGAGGGATGGACAGATGGAGAGATGGAGTGATGGAGAGATGGAGAGATGGAGAGATGGAATGATGCAGAGATGGAGAGATGGTGTCATGAAGAGAGGGAGTGATGGAGTGACGATGAGAAGGAGAGATGGAGTTATGCAGAGATGGAGAGATGGACTGATTGATTGATAGAGAAATAGAGGGATGGAGTGATGCAGAGATAATGAGATGGAGAGATGGACTGCTAGAGTGATGGAGCGGTGGAGAGATGGACTGATTGATAGAGAGATGGAGAGATGGAGTGATGGAGAGGTGGAGGGGTGGGGAGATGGACTGGCAGAGTGAGGCAGAGATGGAGAGATGGATTGATAGAGAGATGGAGGGATGGAGTGATGGAGAGGTGGAGGGGTGGGGAGATGGACTGGCAGAGTGAGGCAGAGATGGAGAGATGGATTGATAGAGAGATGGAGGGATGGAGAGATGGATTGATAGAGAGATGGAGGGATGGAGCGATGCAGAGATAACATGTATATCTCTCTCTCTCCCTGGAGCAGAAACAGACGCAGATGTCAGAGAACACAAACTCCCGAGAGATAGAAACACACACACACACACACACACACACACACGCAAACACACACAGAAATAAACACACACAAACACACACAGTGAAATGTTATCTTCAAAATCACTGTAAAATGCACCCTAAATGTCCATTAAATTAATGTAACAAGACTGTTTTCATTGTTTTCTCTGTAGCCTGAGTTTTCAGATTATTTACAGTTCTGTGCAAAAGTCTTGAGCCGCCTCATTTCTTTCTTTTTATGAATCCACCTATTTTCTGTCTGTCAAACTTTTATTTTTGGTATACTCAATAGATTCAATAAAAGAAATGGGAAGAAATGGGAACTGTATATCTTAACAAACAAAACGTTCCTCTGCAATAACGACCTGTCGTTAATGTGTGTGTGTGTGTGTATAAAATTCCCGCATTTAGTACAAATACAACACTAATACTAGTAACACGTCCAATACTAATAACTCACTAAGAAGTCACTGATAACCTTAATTTCTGTATGTCTCTGGTTTCTGATACTAATTAATGTTAATCAACGGACATACACATACACACATGCATAGATACACACACACACACACACACACACACACATAATACATATACACATACATACGCACATACACATACATGCACACACACATACACACACACACACTCACACACACACACACATACACACACATACATCCATGACACACATATACACATACACATACACAAACACATACATGCACACACACACATACACACACACACAAACACGCTCTCACACACAAACTCTCTCTCTCTGTCTCTCTCTTGATCCTTTAGTCAGGTGTGTGTGTATGTGTGTGTTAGTGAAGTGCAGATGGGGCTGCAGCTCCATCACGTTTCGGATAAAAACGCTTCACTTCCTCCCGTGAGTAATTATGTAACCCCATTCTGCTCGTATACAGTATACATATATGTGTGTGTGTGTGTGTATGTGTGTGTATGTGTGTTGTGTCTGTTTGTTTCTCTCTTTCTGATGTGTCCTGTTATGTATTGAATGGAGAAGCTGTACTTTCAGACCTTCAGATATCGAACATCTACATGACATTTACACAACATTAACATTTACACAACATCTACACAACTTCACACATCTATAGAACATCTACACAACATCTCCAACTTCTACCAAACTTCTACCAAACTCCACGCAACACGTCTACACAACTTCACACACATCAAAACCACATAACAATCAGGACAATTATTAGATTACTGAAGAGAGTGAAAGAGAGGGGGGGACAGAATAAGAGAGAGAGAGAGGACAAGAAAGACAGAAGGAGAGAAAAAGAGGGAAACAGAGGAGAAGGAGAGAGAGAGAAAGTGTGACGGAGAGAGAGAGAGAGGAGAAAGAGAGAGAGAGTGCGTGTGTGTGTTTGTGTGTGTGTATGTGTGTGTGTGTGTGAGAGAGAGAGAGAGAGAGAGAGAGAGAGAAAGTGTCCACGCGACTTCTTTACGCAGGTGCCCCCCCCCCCCCTCCTCTCTGTAGCAGCAGTTTCAGCTCGCGCTCCGCTCCTGCACTGTCAGCGCGCGCGTGTGTATAAAGTGTGCGTGTGTAGGTGCGAGCGCGTGCGGTTAGCTATGAGCGCGCGGAAGCAACAGCAGCACGCGGAGAACCCCGCCGGTCGCGCGCGGAACCCCGGAGACCCGCCGCGCCGCGCGCGCAAAGACCACGAGGAGGAACCGGGACCGAGCAGCGCGCGCGGGAGAGAACTCGATACACACCTGAACCCCATCATACAGTCAGTGTTCGGACAGGTAAGGACACACACACACACACACACACACACATGTACATACTCATACACACACTCACTCATATACATACTTATATTTACACACACGCACATGTACATACTCATAAACACACACATACTCATGTGCACACACACACACACACATACATACTCATATTCACATACACACATATATACATACTTATATACACACACATATACATACTCATATTCACAAACACACATATATACATACTTATATGCACACACATATACACATACTCATACACACACACACACACAAACACACACACACACACACACACACACACAAATACATACTCATACACGCACACACACACACACACATCCTCATAAACACACTTATACACACACCCCGATGCTGCAGGTGTGTGAAGGTGAGGAAGGTGAACCTGTGCACGAAACAGCAAATCATCAAAGACTGCATTACACAACACATACAAATACTTTTTAACACACTAATAACTCTCTAATAACTCATTAATAACTCAAAAACAAATAATTAAATCTTTATAGTTTAAACTCTTGACTTTAAAGCGATTCTCTCATTTCTGTAATTAATGAGAGTTAACAGGGTGTCATTATTAAAGAGGTTTAGTAACTGGAGGTCATATCATCATCATCATTATTATTATTATTGTTATTATTATTATTATTATTTAAGAGAGATTAACTAACAACAGGTTACACCAATTTGTTATTAATTGGGTTTAGTAATGAGAAGTTGTTATTACTTAGGTTTAGTAGCAGCTTTTAAAGAAACAAGGTTTATTAACAGAAGATCATTTCAACAAACTGCATTAATAGTACTTTGTAATAAAATAATAAACAAATAATTGTATTAGTTTTCTCAAAAGGAATTTAGGAATTAGTTCAATTAACAGCCAATTTATAGAAATATTTTATAAACAAACCCTTTAAATTAATTTCCTTTTTTTAATTAAGCCTGCTCAGTGTGTGTGTACCTCTGTGAGAGTGCATGTGTATTTGTGTATTTATGAGTGTGTGTGTGTGTGTATTTTTGAACGTGTGTGTGTTCATGTGTGTGTGTGAGTGTGTATGTGTGTGTTTTTGTGAGAGAGTGTGTGTGAGTGAGGGAGTTTGCATAAATACACACATACACACACACTCACAAACACACACACACACACACACAATCATACACACATACACACACCTGCTCACATACACACACCCATGAACACACACACATATGTTCATAAATACACACACATGCACAATCATATACACACTCACACACACATATAAACACACCCACACAAACACACAGTCAATCACACAGGCGCTTTCACAAACATACACACATACACACTCACACATCAGTACACACACCACACACACACACACACACACACACACACACACACACACACACACACATACACACACACACATATACACATGCACACATATACACACGCACACATGAACACACACACACACACACACACACACTCTCTCTCTCTCACACACACACACACACACACACACACATACAGTGAGCAGAGGCGGATTTAATTATTGAGATTGATATTTGTTTACTAAAATAAATTTTAGTAAAGTTATGCTTAGGGCTGGGCACGTGAACGAGTTATTATGGTGTTATTATTACGTTAACGCATTATTTAGTTAATGCCAACAATTATTTTATCGCATGTTAATGCAGTTTTTCAGCACGCAGCTCTTCGTCTGGGCTGTCGTACGGGAGGGAAAAAGTGTATATATGTATATACTGACCATTGCACCAACAGGGACTTTAATGACACTGCATTCAGATACAAAGACCTTCATATGGAGTTGGTCCTCCTTTACAGCTGCTATACTGGTACCCCCCCCTCCCATGCTCTGGACTCTGAGGGTAACTTGTTTTTCTATGACAAACTAGATGAAATGTGAATGCCCTGCAGTGGCGAATAGCTTTGGTTTTATGTTTGATTTGATTACATTAATGTTTGAGACTCTGTAATTGTGTCAAAGGGAACACCGCTGTTAAAATGCACCTTATTGGTTTAAAGTGTCTGCAAACCAAATGTTCTTGCACTTTTGTTCATATAGCAGTACTTTTAAAATAAAAGTGCGCAATACACTACTTTTGAATTCATTTAATCTTGCGTATAACAGAAAACATGCGATTAATCGCAATTAAAAATTTGAATCGTTGCCCATCTTTACAACTTTATTTACTTTATCTTTTGCTGATGATGGTGATGATGATGATGATGACGATGGTGGTGATGAGGATGATGGTGATGACGGTGATGATGATGATGGTGATGATGATGATGATGACGATGGTGGTGATGAGGATGATGGTGATGATGATGGTGATGATGGTGATGATGATGATGATGATGGTGATGACGGTGATGATGATGATGGTGGTGATGATGTTGATGACGATGGTGGTGATGATGTTGATGACGATGGTGGTGATGAGGATGATGATGATGGTGATGATGGTGATGATGATGGTGGTGATGATGTTGATGACGATGGTGGTGATGATGGTGGTGATGAGGATGATGATGATGGTGATGATGGTGATGATGATGATGATGATGATGGTAATGATGGTCATAATAATGATGATGATGATGATGATGATGATGATGGTGATGATGGTCATAATAATGATGATGATGATGGTGATGATGGTGATGATGATGATGATGATGGTGATGATGGTGATGATGATGATGATGATGATGATGATGATGGTGTTGATGATGATGATGATGATGATGATGATGGTGTTGATGATGATGATGATGATGATGATGTTGATGATGATAATGATGATGATGGTGGTGGTGATGGTGATGATGATGATGATGATGGTGATGGTGGTGATGGTGGTGGTGATGGTGATGATGATGATGCTGGTGATGGTGGTGATGACGATGGTGATGATGATGATGGTGATGGTTGTGATGATGATGATGATGCTGATGGTGGTGATTTTGGGAGAAATACACTGCATAACCGATATTTCACTGATTACTCACTGAGTACTAGCTTATTAACTCACTGATTTCTTGACTCACTGATTACTCACTGATTTTTTTACTCCCTGATTACTTTATTCACTGATTTCTTTAATCACTTACTCACTTACTACTGAGTGATTACTTTGCTGACAGTTTTACTGTTATCACTGCAGGATCTGTGCTGAAAAATCACTGTTAACATTAAAATGTTACATTTCTATACTCATCCAGTTTCTATATCTTGTTGCACAGACTGTTGTTGTGTGGTTTTGGGATGAAAACATTTGCAAGAAAGCGTGTTTTACTGTTTATGTGGCATCACACCGGTGGAACTGGGGGCCAGACTGGTGGTTTTTCATCTGTAAACTCCTTCTCTCTCACTCTCCCTCTGTTTCTCTCTTTATCTCTTTCTATCTCTCTCTCTGTCTCTTTCTCTCTCTGTTCTCTTTCTGTTTCTCTCCCCTCTCTGTCCCTCTCTGTCTCTCCCCCTCTCTCTCTCCTTGCTGTTTTTGAAGGAGGTTCATGAAGAAACAATAACTTGCTTTGCTGCTGTTAATTTAACCCAGAAATAACAGCTACAAATCCAGGACACTGCTTCAGTTTCACACACACACACACACACATACACAAACACACACACACACACACACACACACACACACTGTGTTCCAGCCCGTGCTGCTACTTATCCCTCCCTCACGGAGATCAGAGGTTAAGTGCTGAGCTGATTACTGGGAGAGTTTTAATGAGTGTGTGTGTGAGTGTGTGTGTGTGATGATCTATGCGATGATGTGTTTGAGCAGGACACAGAATAAGCCGTGAAACCCTTGATCAAAATTAACCCTTGGTGTTGATAGGGTGTGAATTACAGGGGGTTTGGTGGGTGCTCTCTTTTTAACACCTGGAAGATAAAAGCTCAAAGTAACAGTAAAGATTAAAAAAAAGTTCCAGGGTCTTAAAATTGAGTGATTTAATCAGGTACTTAATAGTGCCTCCCTGTGATGTCAGGCGCATGTAAGAATTTACAGCACTCCTACAACAGGCCATACCAGTATTTACAATGCCCCAAACATTGTAGGACTCTAATGGACATGTACTAAAAGAGCACATTTTGACCGGTTGGTCGTTACTGCTACTGAGAGCTGATTGGTTGATGCTATATTATTGCAAACACTGGGGTTCCTCGAGTTACAGATCTTTTCCTTCAACAGTGATGTAACTCAAATTTTGGTGTAAGTTTAAAACACAGCCTAGCGTAAGTCACTTACGTATCTTAACATATCTGTAAAATCATAAAAACACAACTAAGCCACAGATAAAGGAAACGGAAAACTCCCTCTCTCATACGCCGTGTTACTGTGTATTCCTCCACCGCACGCAACCGAACTAGTTCACCCACGTAGTCCGTAAGTACGAGGCTAACAGTGTAAGCCGAGTGGGACAGAGAGTGAGTGTCGTGAACTCGAAACGTAGTATGTCAAGACAGTTGTAACCTGAGGACCCCTGTAATGTTACGGCCTGTTGTAGGGGTGTTCAAAACTGCGTTGCGTGTGTCTGACATCACTGGGAGGCACAATTAAGTGCTAAAACTGTACAATTTTAAAACCCCCAGAGCTTTTTTCATCTTTATTGTTACTTTGTGCTTTTATCTTTCAGGTGTTAAAAAGAGAGCACCCCCCAAAACCCCTGTAATTCACACCCTGTCAACACATTGCAGGCCAAGGGTGTCAGGGCTAATTCTGTGTCCAGCACACACATAGAAACTCCCAGCAATCAGCTCAGCACCTAACCTCCGATCTCCGGGAGGGGGGGATGAGCAGCAGCATGGCCTGGAACACAGTGTGTGTGTGTGTTTGTCAATATGTGTGTGTGTGTGTGTGTATATATATGTGTGAATGTGTGTGTGTGTGTGTGTATGTTGATTGGTCAGCATTACTGTTACTGCGATCTGATTGGTTGGCATTGGCATTACCGACAGTGCTGATTGGTTGGCTTTACTGATACCAAGTGCTGATTGGTTGGTTATCATTACAGCTACTGAGAGCTGATTCGTTATTATTACTGCTACTGAGTGCTGCTTGGTTGGCTGCTACTGAGTAATAATATTATAATAATAACAAGTATGCTTGTTGGTCAAACTGTGATTTTGATTGTTTTATGTCAGGAATGGAAATTGAAATACTTCACATATTTAGTGAGTGCATTTTTATTTGTGTTTTTTTATTTTGTTTATTAATGAATATAATGATGACGGTATAATGAGTGGTTGTATTGTTTGGCCAGTGACAAAAGTGGGTGTGGCCTGCCGATTCCTATCCTCAATGACTGTAATTCACCAAATCTGGAAAAAAAAAACATATGTTGTGCTGTTGTGTAACTTTTATTTTGTTGATGTTTTTTTTTTTTTTTTACTGTATTTCACAATATTGTGCGGCCTATTATTTTTTATTTGAAATCTTCAATGTTGAATTCATATGGATCAAAATAAATAAAATATTACACCAGCACAATTCTGTCTTTCAATTTGTTTACTTCAATAATTATCATATTGTAATGTTATAACTGGACATGCTGCAGTGTGGTGGGTGATCTGTGTGATGTGTGCAATGTGCATGATGTGTGTGAAGTGTGTCTGATGTGTATGATGTGATGTGTGCGATGTGGTGTGTGATGTGTGGGCTGTGTGTGTGTGTGTGTGTGTGTGTGATGTGAAGCTGCAGAAATTGATAGAATCAGAATTAGGGGGTCCTGAGCAGTGAGAGACTGAATGTGAATGAGGAACTTCTGAACACTTCTCAGGGATTTAAAGGAGGAGTTCAGTGTGAAATGGACCTGGGGTGTATTGAAACATGATAAAGAGTATGAACTTTTGTCGAGTAGTCCACCTTCATTCACCCCCCGCCCCCGCATCACGGGGCATCATGGGGCATCACGTAGCCAGTGCAGATAAATCACTATTCTCACACCATTTCTAGAATTCTAGAAATGAAGT
>JBBPCX010084167.1:0-27022 GCA_037974365.1 Hydrocynus forskahlii | reverse complement strand
GAGTCAGACCCACCTGACACAGCTGCTGGTGATGCAAAGATGTACCTGAGGGCTATCGACTTTGAATTCCTTCTTTGCTTAGAAATCACCACCACAGTCTTCCAGGTAACTGGAGTCGCCTCTGATGCTCTGCAATAAAAAGATCTGGATCTCTCCACTGCCTACACAGTAACTGATGGTGTGCTAGAAACAGTTAAGAATCTGAGGTCTGAAGAGGAATTTAAAACCATATTCCAGAAAGCTATCGAAAAGGCAGAAGATGCAGATATTAACATTCCCACAGTACCTCCTGGCCATGGAAGTAAAAGGAAAGTGCCAGCACGATACCTGCATAGTGCTACAGCAGCTCAAGACAGCCATACTTTCCAAACTGTTGAAGAGCTCTACCGAGCCAAGGTGTATTTCATGTTCCTGGATACAATCACAGAGGAACTCGGAAGAAGATTTAAAGTAGATGGGACGATGCCCACAGGAAAAATACTGCAGTCATTGCAAAGCCTGACAGTTCATGACAGCTGAGTGGGCACACCAAACACAGAGGCTGTCCAAGCAATACAATCACTGTGTAACTTTTATAGTGTTGAGGAGGAGCAGCAACTGAAGACAGAGCTGAAGGTGTTTCTTACCACCTTCAAGTCAAGTGGCATGAAGGGTATGCTTTCAACTCTAAAAGAAACCACTGGCCAGCACGTTTTCCCAACACTAGTGGAAATGCTTAAAGTATATGCCACCCTACCTGTATCAACTGCAACTGTGGAGAGATCCTTTTCCAAAAAGAGGTTAATTAAGAACCAACTCCGAAGTCTCTGCTCAGAGGAGAGACTCTCCGACCTTCTCCTTATAGCCATTGAGAGGGACATCCCAGTGGATCACAGTGAGGTCATAAACATCTTCAAACACATGGCTCACAGAAGAGTGTTGTTGTAATTAGTTTTAAAGATACCCTCTATATGTATATATTATCTGTATAAAAGTCATTAAAACTAATTAAATATAATATAAAAATATTATTGTGTGTTATTTTTTTGGTGGTGGAGGGGTTGGGGGGTGCCCTTTTTTCAGTTTCAGCACATGGCCCTCAAAAGGTCTGTGCACGACCCTGATGTCGTGTGACCAAATTGGTTTAGCATGCAAGGCAGGATTCCTCGATTCCAATATAGCCCAGAATTGTTGGACGCATTGCACTAAATGTGATGGTAAATGGTGGTTTGGCTCCATACTTTATTCAAAGACTGATGGCTGATATTGTTGACAACAAATACAGCCTCCTGCTTGATGTCAGTGTTTCCAAGTATCCAGGCACTCGTGGTGCGCGACTTTTTGGAGAAGGGTCTGGCTGCATCCACTGTGGAGCGCCACAGTAGGTGGAAACATGTGACTTCAAATTTGAACACAGTTTTTTTTTTTTGGTAAGATCTGCTTTATTCATCTCTGTTCAGCTTTCAACAGTTGCAAAATATGGCATTACAACGTATACATTATTTCTCACAAAAAGTTTATAATTGGCTCCTTTATAATTGGCTCCTCACATGGCTCCTCTTCCTCCAAAATGTCACTATTTTTTAAATAAAAAACAAAACACATTCAAAACAAACAAAAATCAAAATAAACAAAAAATAAATAAATAAAAATAGAATATACATAAGAAGACAAACATTGATCTCACAAGGGGGACTCAGATCAACTCCAACTATCCAACTCAATGGGAAAACACTTCAAGCCATCACATAATTTCTGTGCCTTCATCACCGTTAGGAGTCCCAGAGACTCCATGTTCATTTTAAATTCCTTCATGAAAACAATAAATTTGGGGGATGATTTCAGTGCTCTATTCTTGTGGATAAAAAATGTGGCTAAACAAAGGATTACATTGCAACAGAGTTCATCATTTTAGTTTTGCAAGATCATACCAAAAGTTACATAATCTCTAGAGATAACAGCTGGAAAGCATACGATTTTTTGTTTGATCCAATTGTGAATGTTAAGTCAGAATGTTTGTATTATATCACATGACAAAAAAATATGGTCTGTAGTTTCAATGTCATTTTCGCAGAATGAACATAAATTGTCATTGATATTAAAACGTAGTCTAAGTAATTCTTTAGAAGGATAAATGTTATTCATAATTTTAAAGTGTGTTTCTTTCACTTTGGGTGGTATAGGAAATGTTAGGTACATTGTTCTTAGTTTATCAATTGATTTTTTAATCAAATTTATGTGGGATATCATTTTTGTTTTGTCTGCCAGGGAACAATATTCCAGTAAGGCAGTTTCTTATAAATGTATTGTTACATTTTTTGTCCAGGATCAAAATCCCTTTGTCAAGGAATTCACATTTATTCATATATTCACATTTATTTTCCTAAGGGGGTTTCGTAAAGGATCCTGGCCAGTAGGGCAAAGGGCATGAGTTTATTGTCTTGTTATTTTGTGAAACAATCTTTTCTGAGCTAAAGTCTCTGAGTGTTCTTAAGATTATTATGTTGTCCTGTCTGAAGTTCTTGTTTCAAGGCTGTTTCCATAGAGTTTCCGTCAGAAAAGCTTAAACGTGGCACCTCCGGGGTGATAAGTAACTTCATGGTGCATCTTGACGCACAAGGGGGGCTCCATGGAAACCAGCCCATTGAGATAAGGACAAAGCTGATTTTGCTGTTCTAAGGCATAAATATTCTCTGCGAACCTTGAATTGTCACAGATGGTTCAGACCCACAGCTGAGACTGCCTTAGCTGTCCGGGGTCTGAATTCCTCTCTCACTTCTGCAGAAAGAATAAATCTAACCTGACTTTTGAGTGAAGCACTCTGTTGTAAGTCTGTTAAACTTTGTTTTAAGATTCACTAGTCAGAGGCAGACACCAACCTTATATTTTTGGTTAGAGTTAGTTTTGGTTTTTAGGTAGGTTTAGAGATCTTTTGAGATAGCTGTAAATACATATATTTATACATATATATGTAAGATAGCTGTAAATACATATATTTATACATATATAAATATATATATTGCGTCCTTATTGTCCTTGTGTGGTGTATATATCTATGTATAGCGTATTTATTGTCTTTGTGTTGTATATAGATAAACCCTTGTAAATAGTGTACCACTGGCATGTGGAGGTCTTGATTCTTCTCCTGTCCGTGTTTCGGTGCACACATATATCCTTAATATTCAGCTTTGAGCCAGTCCTGGGACATAACACCACCATAATTAATTTCTTTAACCATATTGCTTTTTTCATATAGTGTGGCTTGTTTCTCTAAATAAAATTTAGGTTAAGTTGGTTAACAGATTTGATCAGTTTATTTAGAATGGCATTAGAATAGGCTGGGTAAATACATCTTGATAAACATTCCTTCTTGGTTAGGTAAATTCAGCCAAGTATTGAAAGGTCTCTTTGGAGCCATGAATTTAATTTGGCTTTACTCCAAGGTATTTGATTTCTGACTTGATAGGGATATTACACATGTCTTTTAGAGTTGTATCATGAATTGCTAATAGTTCACAAGATCAGTACCTATCACATTTAACTTTTTAATTTCATTACAATTTTTAATGTAAATCGCTAACATTTCTGTGACTAATATAAATAAAATGGTGAAATGCGACAACCTTGTAGAATTCCTACATTAACATTAAAACTGGGGGTGGTGCCACAAGGTAGTATGACACAGCTGTTGATATTTTGATACAATCCACCAACTAAATTTGACCAACTCTTAAATTTGACTCCAAAACCTAAATGCTCAAGAACTTGGAAGATAAATGGGTGTTCTACGGAAATCTATAAAGAAAAGAAAACCATCATGTTCAATTTGATTTCTATATTCAATAATGTCCATTACAAGCCTTTTATTATTGTGGATTGATCTTCCTTTTAAGAAACCAGACTGCGTTTCTGCAATAAGATTTGAAATTCCTGTCTGACGACGAGCAGTGATGTTGGTGAGTAATTTGTAATCAGAGTTTCTAAGAGTAATAGATCTTCTGTTTTCTATGAGTCTTGGGGTCTTTGCCAGGCTTAGGAATTGAAATGATAAGCCCACGTTTCATTGTGGGTGGAAGTATACAAGTTTCAAATATTTCCAGAAATACTTGATGTAGCAGTTTTTTTATATCTTCCCAGAAATGTCTATAAAAGTCTCCTGCGAGGCCATCTGAGCCAGGTGCCTTGTTAAGAGAGAGGCGGCCAATAACTTTGTCCAGTTCAGCAATTGTTATTTGACTATCACATGTTTGTCTGAAGTTATCTTCAACTTTAAGAATATATTTTTCTATATCCTTTAAAAATGTATGGCAGTCTTCTTTAGAGAATTTAGAACTGTAAAGCTGTTAATAGAATTTGAGGATTTCTGAGGAGATTAGTTTTGGTTCTGTGATTTCTATATCATTTACTGTCAACAAACTGATGTTATTTTTCCCTTGTCTCCTTTTTTCAAGACCACAGAAATATGCTGAGTTTTTTCCCCCCTCCTCTATCCATTTTGCTCTAGATCTAACAAAGTCCCCTTGTGCTCTTTGAATATACATTTCATCCAGTTTAGGTTGAAGATTTAGTATTTTCTGTTTATCGTCTTCAGAAGAGTTGAGTTTATTGCAGTAAACATTTAAATGTTTGATAATGTCTAATTCCTTTTTCTCATTTTTTTTAAGTTTATTTTTTTTACTGAATGAAATGGTAAATTGGCATATTTTATATTTTAGAAATTCCCATTTTTTAACAGGTGTTGTTAGTTCTTCCGAGTTTATAATTTCTGCAATTACTGACTTAATCTTTTGACAATAATCATTATTTTTAATTAGACTAGAGTTAAATTTCCAATATTTGTTTGAACAAGTTCCTGTGTGGTTAGGCTTCACATGTAGATAAATAACACTGTGATCAGTTAGTGGAGCAGCAGAGATATCAGAGCTGAGAACATAGCAAGTGGTTTGCAATTAACCAGTGGTCAATTCTGGATTTATAATTGGAGTTGAACCGTGAGAATATAAATATTCCTGGATTTACTTGTCTCCAAGCATCAGTTAAGCTTTGTTCATTGCAGAAGTTAGCAAAAGTGTTGTTTGGATGACTTGTTAGGGAATTTATCATAAAATTCAGCATGAACTAAATTAAGATCACCACCTGTTAATGTTATCAGTTGAGTATGTTGATTTCATATTATCTAATTGTAAGCCAATTTGTTCTAATAGGTTTATATTTTCAGTGCTTCGGTTGTATCCATGAAAGTTGAGTAAGATTAATTTGAAATCGTCAAGGGTTGTTATAAGCATCAGCCAGACATCTGCCACATGAGAGATAACCCGACCTTTGAAGTTTTTCAGTACGATGGCGACCCTTGCTGATCTTGAGGTGCCATGGCTGAAATAAATTTCATCTCCCCATTGTTTACACCAGAAAGTGATATCTTCTACCTTGGAATGTGTTTCTTGCACAAAAATAATATTAACATTTTTCCCTTTACAAAACAGAAAAAAGCTTTTTCTTTTGGTTATGTCTCTTAGAACCCTTGCATTAACAGACATCAGAGAAATGTCATTTTTTAACTGGAACATATAACACCAAATAAACAAAGATTGAAATGAATTAACTGAGCTGTTTTAGAACAAGAATACGGTGTTATCTAAAGATACTGAACCATTATGGTAGCAAAACCTTAATATGTTAACTTTCTTATCAAAACTCACTTGTTTGTAGGATTAGAGATCCCATGTTACTTTGATTATGGTGTGACTCTCTGTCCATTGATGAAGGCATGGGGGCCTCTGAACATAGTCTTAAGACCTGCCTTCCTTGCTTGCTCAATTTTTGGCCATACAGCTTTTCATGCCTCTCTGTCTTCTTTGGTGAGATCTTCTGCAAAGTGATGTTTGGTGGTACGCCAGAGCTCATCCCTGACGTGTCTTCCAGTGAACTGCATGATGATCTGAGGAGGACAGTTGTTTGGTCCTAGACGATGCAGAGTCTATGATGAAATCCACATTCTCTTTCCAGTGTGTCGCAATCTTTTCAACGATGTCCTTGACGATCTGAAGTGTATTTTCTTCTTTTGTTCATTCAGGCTATTTAATCTTAAATTCCATCTTCTTTTGTATCTCTCCAACTCTGCAGGTCTCATTTCCAGCTGTTTTTTTTCTTGAGTTGTATCACTTCTATTCCCAACTCTGTTTTTTTCCCTTGCATTCTTTGATTTCAGCCGAGTTAAATTCAACCACTTTTGCGATGCTGACCATGGTGAGAGTGTTTTGTTTTTGTTATTTTTTGAAGTCCTCCATCATGTTTTGAAGTGTCCCAATTGCAGCCAGTATAGCAGCATTTGAAGCATCTTCGGCATGGGCTCCTGCAGTCCTTTTCTCCACTCCTCTTTGCTTTTTCTGCGGAGCTGGTGGCTTAGTAGGTGATGTTAGAGTTTTAATGCCTTTGGCGTTTGTCTCCATGTTCTCTGCACCGCAGTAGTCGTGTTGTAGGAGAGCACGAGCTTTAGCATTAATGCTAGCTTTAGCCATGTAGTCTTTCCTATGGTTAAGGGTTCGGGATTACTTACGTGATTCTGAGTGGTTTTAGCTTGACTTTGGTAATTTTCACAATGAACAGAAATACATTTTGTGAGTTTTGAGTCCGTATTTAGTTTTTAAAGGTATTGCTACTTGGAGCAGTTCCATGGGACAGCTCCCTCCGCCATCTTGCCGTTCCTCTCAATTTGAACACAGTTAAGTCCCGCGACAAATGTTGTTTTTGTGTTGTATCCATTGTTGCAATATATTGCAATAAAAGATTTAAAAACATAGTATGTACTTAAAATAGATAAATTAAGAACAATTGACTGACAGCTAAAAATAAATTGCGTTTTTGTTACTGTTGATGTTGCTGAGAAATAAACATGGTTCTAATTATTTTTTTTAATGCGTACAATGTAGGCTATACAAATATGACAATATATTTTCTTATTGATTACAAGGTAATACATTACTGTTAATAGCAACTGTAAGCCTTTTATTTTAAAGTTACAAATATAAACAATGCTGTTACATTTACACTGTAATCTTTTATTTTAACTTCTAGTAGTAGAAGTATGAACATGGAAACAAGTGAACAAAATTTTGGAAGATAAATATGAATGTAAATTCAGCTACATTTCCATATCAAATATAACTGTATAAATGTTTTTGTACTGGTTTCCGTGCACGCAATAGGTTTTTAAAGACTCACGGTTTCTGGCAAATAACTGTGATCTATGGGGGCTAAAATTGCAAATGGAAATGTCTTCTGGGGGATGTTGGCTTATTGGAAATGTCTCCTGGGGATGTAGCTATCTAACTGTGAAGTTTGAAGTGTCTGGGCCAGCTATGCCGCTGGGAATGTTGGGACAAAAGTATTGGGACAGCAGGCTGGTGAGGGGAACTTTTCGGGAAGTTTCGGGAAACGGTTTAGGGGAACAATAGATGGCCGCTGTGCATCTGACAGCCGTTCTTTTCCAGAACGCACAGATTGCCAGCCCCCCCTTGTTCTTCTTAAAGCCCAGTAGTTTTATTACTGTAAATTAAATTAAAAGAGGCTGTTGAGCTCAGTCGCCGTCCAATGTCTGCTTTAACCTGCGGTCTCTACAATACAGTACTCCTGAAGATGAACAATCAATTATTGAACTGCAAAAAATATTGGTGATTACCCCTACATTTTACTGTATTATTACAAAAAATTACACTAATTTGTTACTGTATTTTCCTGTTTATACCAAAGAAAACGACAGCGCATACCAAACAAAATGCTGTGTGTGAATTACAGTACAGTCTGTACGGGCTTACCTTTCTATTTTCGTTAAGGGTAATGTATTAAACTGAGTTTAAAATGAAATTGTGTTTTGGGAGCATATTTGAAAAAGTTTTGAAAAAGTGTTTTGGGTGCATATTTGGGGCATAATTAGGATTTACACTATAAAAATAGGCATTTTTAGGCTTTTTTTTTTTAACCAAAACACAACAATGCCTTTTTCACTATATGTGGTGCTCTTGGAAAGTAAACCCCCGCAAAAAACAGGGATTACTGTATAAAAATAAATATTGTGCCCAATAAACACAGTGCAGCTTGCAAATTAAAATCATTACTTGGCCTTTTATTTCAGAAGTAGTGTCGAGTGTCGGTGCAATATTTTCCTTATACAAGTGTCTGTGGTTTGAATACAGCCTAATTGCATTAAACTTTTATTCAAATGCATTACAACAACCTGGAATATGTCATTAACATTTTTGTTTTGTTTTTTTATCATTTATTTATTATTTATTTTACTTGATTTATTTTTGAGTTTTCAAAAAATGTATTAACAACATAAAATACAGAACAATATACAGCAATACAAATTCTTGTGGAGGAGTAAGAACTACAAAGGAAAGAAAAGAAAAGAAAAAGCTAGGGGGCAATCTACATAAAAAAGTAAAATAAATACACAATTTGGGAGCATGAGTCATGAAGAAAACTTAAAAAAATAGGTTTTCATTAATCTGATGTGAGATGATTCTTGCGCTTTTCCAGTTTTTTTATCTACTTGAAGAATAGTACTTGAAGTAGAATGTTTCTGCCTACTGTGGAGGTCACGTGTTTCCGCCTATCTTGGCGCTCCACAGTGGCCACAGCTGGGTGGTTTTGTGACTTTTTTGGCAGAACGCCAACTGCGTGACGTGATGACGTCATTCATATGCAAATTAGTGTGTCATCATCTTGCGACATCCAGCGACTTTCTGTAGGAGGTAGTTGGCAACACTGACTGAGACAGCAGAAGAAGCGGGCAGTAGAGTGAAGGGAGAATTTGTAAACTTTCGTCTTCATTGCCGTCTGCGCTAATTTGTTAGCATACAGATGTGAGTATTAAACTGTGCTGACCTAGGATTTAGATTCAAGTCGATTTTACAATATTAGACCGCATGCGTAGTATTTTGCTGCTTTAGCTAGCCAAACTAATTGCATTCATCGTTGTGTGTTTACCCCGGAAACAACAAGGGTAGTCATGTTAAATATGATTTCACATGGTAGAAAGAAGTAAGTAAGTATTTAGGCTTATGGTCATTGATCAGTAGGGATCGTGTCGATTTGCTCCGAATTAGATTTAACTCTTAATTTGTATAATGTTTATTTCCTATGCACTCTGAAACTTAATTGTATTTAAGTTTAAGGTCTATAACTACATGTTTGCCTACATTATTTTCTATGCAAAGCTTCTTTTTTGAAGAAGAAAAACTTGCCATGGTACAACACCATGCAATTTCAATCAAGTTTTGGACAAGTAAAAATTAGATGACAGACAACATGCAAATTAATAAATGAAAACAATAATAATTAATAAATAAGTAAATAAAATACAATTTTGAAAAAGGACAGGGGACCTAGAGATTCTTGGCAAGATCAAGTTTCTCTACCAAGTTACATAGCCTCAACGCATTCTTGCTTCAGTCAGTTTCAGTGAAGTAGCATAGATCTTTGTGGAAGATGTAGAAGTAGAAAATTCATAGATGCAGAAAAATAGTAGCATAGATATTTTTGGAAGATGTAGAAGTTTGGTGGAGCTTTTAACCCTTTCTAAGCAAAGCTACCTCCTTACACTTGACATCTGTCTGTCGTAAAATGGATGGGTGGTGTTTCTTTTAGTTGTTTTACTTTGCTAGTAATGAAAAAGTAAACAAATCCTAATAAAAGCCATACAAAAAGTTTGCCAGCAAGACACTAAACATGAAACAGGTGCTATTACTTTCTGGAATAATACCTTTATATCATTAATAACAGGGTAAAGAGCCAGGAATGTTGGCTGCAATCCTGCTAGCTAATCACACCCATTGAAGTTGAATCAGCAACAGCTGTTTTTTTGTTGGCATCAGAATTAAGCTGATTAAGCTGACCATAAGAATTAAGCTGACTAAGTATACTAGTTTTTGCCTAGGGTACTGGACAGTGCAGAAATATAAGCATGCATTGGCTATCCTAAGTTTAAATTGACTCTCTTGGACAAGCAATCCAAAAAACCTACTACTATCCATTGTAATGGACTGATTAATACATCAGTGACAGTTGACATTCATCTGGTAAAAAGCCATGCTCATCTTTTCTTCAGTCAGGGTTTCAAAAAGGATCTGAGTGTAGCTTTAGTGCTTGTCTTAATCAACTTTCCTAAATGCATTCCACCATACCGGTAGCAATTATTCATAAGGACCAGTTGATTTTACTGTCATTTTTGTAACAATTGGGTGCAAAAAGTTGAATTATGCTTAATAATACTTAAACCACACACGCTCACACACAACCACAACTGACATGCATTATTTAACATGCTGCTATAAAACACTTAGACGATAGCAGGCAAGTAATTGGTTGTTTCTTTGTTAACTGAATACTATAAGGAAAAGAACCTGCTGTGCAACCATACATGCAGTGTTTTCATAGTCGAAAGAGAAAATACAAGCTTTTCTTGACTCAGATTATTCAGTGTAAATGTAGAGATTTGTGTGCGCACATACTCAAAAGTCATTTTGTCTAAGTGCAACTAGAATTTGCTTCAAAGTAAAGATAGTTGGCAACTAAGGTTGCTAATCGGGTTATTTGGTTAATTTGTACTTCAATGTCTGCATAAAATGAAAAAAAAAAAAACGACAATTAAGCTGTTAATCACAGTTATTTATATTAATCACAATCTAAAATTGCATGATCATAGCCCCATATAACACTGGGAGCTAAACTTTAAAAATAAAGTTATCGTAAGACCTACTTATCATCCTGTTTGGAAATGCTGTCCTCTCTGGGACAAATCTCTCTGCAAAGGAGCAATGGCATTGCCTTGTCTGTTACAGGGTTTAACTTACTAAAAGTTTAGTTTGTCAGTCTTTAGTAAAAATGATACCAAAATAGGTAGCTGCCCCTTAGGTGCACTTGGTCCCCAGGCGCTAACCAGGCGCTAGTGGAGCTGTACGAGGCCGTGAGCAACTTGCAGACTGCCCACTCGAACAGGGCTGTTATCCTTGCTGGCGACTTCAACCACGCAAACCTGTCCTTCCCAGATTCTACCAGCATGTGAAGTTTGCAGCCTGGGGTGAGAACTGCTCAGATCATGTTTACACCACCGTCAAGGACGCGTACCGAGCCGAGTCGAGCCCAGCCCCCACCTCGGGAGCTCTGACCATATCTCGGTGAAACTAGTTCCAGCATACAGCTCTCTGCTCAAATGCACTGCACCGGTCCTGAGAGACATCAGAATGTGGCCCAAGGAGGCCATCTAAGCACATCAGGACTGTTTCGAGTGCACAGACTGGTCTGTGTTCAGAGAGGCTGGGGCCACACCGACGTGGAGGAGCACACAGAAGCAGTAACAGGCTATCAGCAAGTGTACTGAGGATGTTACTGTTTCCAATAGGGTGACTACAAGAGCCAAACAGAAACCCTGGATGTCTGCTGAGGTCCGGAGGGAGCTGAAAGCCTGGGATGCTGTCTTCAGATCCGGAGACAGGGCTGTCCTCAGAACTACATTCACTAACCTGGCCTGGGCAGTCAAGAAGGCAAAGTATACATATGCCCAAAATTCGAAGGGCACTTGCAAAACATTGGTGACACCTTGTACATGTCGAGGGGCATCCAAGCCATCACTGACTACAAACCACCACCGTGACAGTGACAGTGATGCCTCTCTCCCTGATGTGTTGAGTGCATTTCGATGCACTAGAAAACTAGAGCAGGAACCCAGGTCTTTAAAAAATCAACCGCAGTCAGAGAGTTGAGGTGACACTGTCTTATTAAAGGCAGAAAGCGTTGATCAGACGCTTCTGATCAGCAGAGTTTACATTCAGATACATATAGGCCCTTCTGGGGCATGACCCCTCTCTCTCAAATCACACCTCCATATTGGTGTTATGCCAATAAGAGAGACTGAGTTTGGATACTCAAGTTTTCCCCCTTTTCCAGTACTTTTCTGCAACCTACGTTATTTCCTCCTTTCCTTTGTTTTCACACCTTGTGCACGCACCTTTCATATGGGGTTTATATGACCTATGCCAATAGGTTCCCCCAAACTTCACTATATCCTGGTTCCCATGACCATATGGCCACCAGTGTCACTTAACTTGTGGCAAACTCTTTGATGGTCAGACTTTCCCATCCTGAGAGGTGTCATTGAGATAGATGGTTTCTTACTTTAAGCTTGGGAACGTCCTGAAACTCAGGCTCTCTCAATCTACTTCAAAGGCCAGTGGCCATTTGGTCATAAACATTTGCCATGCCTACATAAGCCATACAGCCTCTGTGTCTAAATATATTCTACATTAAACTTAATGAGAGCAAAAACATACTATATGAAACAAAATATTTATCACTTAAATCTTCATTACCTGCAAGGAAATCCACTCCTCTTCCAGGTGAACAAGTTATCTGCCTGACCACAGCTGCCGTGAGGAAGACTCTAATCAAAGTTAACCCATGAAAAGCTCCTGGTCCTGACAATATACACGGACGGGTGCTCAAGGAGTGTAAAGACCAGCTGGCCAACGTCCTCACTGATGTGTTTAACACCTCTCTGAGACAAGCTGCAGTTCCTGCATGTTTCAAGGCTACCATAATCATCCCCGTTCCTAAGAAATCACCTGTGACCTGCCTGAATGACTACCGTCCTGTAACCCTCACGCCGGTCATGATGAAGTGCTCTGAAGTGCTTCAAGAGGGTAGTCATGAGCCACATCAAAGCTGCCCTTCCCAGCTTGCTGGACTCCCTTCAGTTTGCTTATCGCCCAGACTGGTCCACAGATGATGCCATGTCCATGGCACTACACCTGTCTCTCAACTACCTGGACAAGAGAAACGCCCACGTTAGGATGCTGTTCATTGATTCAATTCAGCATTCAACACCATCATCCCACAGAGACTTTCCACCAAGCTGAGCAGACTGGGCCTCAACACCCCCCTGGTGAACTGGATTTTAAACTTTCTGACAGAGGGGCCTGCACTTTATACGGAGACTAAAGGGAGCAGGCCTCCCCCCCACCAATCCTCACCACATTTCTATGGAATACCATAGAAATTCTCCTCTTCTGTTGCATCACGGTCTGGTAAGGGAACTGCACTGTTTCAGACTGTAAATCACTGCAGTGGGTAATGAAAGCAGCCGAGAAGGTTCTTAGTGTGCCTCTGCCCTCCCTGAAGGACATTTTCCAAACCCGCTGCTTTAACAGAGCCTGTAACATTGTGAATGACTGTTCCCACCCACTACATGGTCTCTTCTCCCTTCTACCGTTTGGCAAACGGTATTGAAGCTTCCGTTCTGGTTCTGCAGGGCTACACTCTGGACTCTCAATTAGGACTCTGCACTTTACTTTAACTGTTTACTGCCAGTACAGGCACCCTAGTGACCTTTCACTGTTGAGCTGGCCATGGGTGGGGGTGTTGCTGTTATGGTAACGGCAGTGACGTTACCAACGTCACAGTATCGAGAGATTAGGATAACAGATACAGCTTAAATTTTAAGACTAAAATCTAAAACTAATTTGAGAAACTGTTCTGGCTGAAGTGTTTTAATTTAATTCGAATACTCATCTGCTGTCACATTGATTTGTTAGTTTGCTGTAGCATCTGGATGTATGCATGTAGACACATTTGGCTAGGTAATAAAATTTGTACCTGAACTATTTCATAAAAAAGCACCGTAAGATGTACTTAGAACTTACTTTCACCACTTTAAACTTGGTTTGTGCTGCCTTTTCACTGTGCACTTCTTGAATGTTCTTCTCAATGGTTTTTCTATAGACCTACAAAGATGACTTTGCAGTGGACTGCAGTTGCTTCCTTTCTCTACATTGAAATCGGAATCCTTGTTGTCTTCTGTCTGCCTTTCATCTCAGCCCAAAGGTAAAATGGAAGTGATATTCATATTCATATTCATTTAAATGTTTCATTGTTTCTTCAGAAATGGAAAAAAAAAAACATTCATTCAAATTTAATAAGTAAAAAAATGCTAGCACAAACATGGCATTTTACCATACTATCATGTAATATATAACCATTACTACTTGGGCTTGTTAAGTGGAATTGATGAAATTGATAACATCAATAATAAAAAAAAAAAACTGCCAAGACATGGACTCTGAAGGTGTCCTGTAATATCTGGCACCCAGGGATTAGTTGCAGATCCTTTAAGTCTCGTAAGTTGCAAGGTGTGGCTTCCATGGATCAGGCTAGTTTGTCTAGCACATACCACAGATTGTTGATCAATTGAGATCCGGCATGTTTGGTGACCAAGTCAGCACCTTAAATTCTTTGCCATGTTCCTCAAAATATTCCTGAACAATTTTCTCAGTGTGACACGGCACATTATTGTGCTGAAAGTGGCTGTTGCCATTAGGGAATCTCACTGCCCTGGAGGGGTATATTTGGTCTCCAGCAGTGTTTAGGTTAGTGGTACATGTCAAATTAACATCCACATGAATGCCGAGACCCAAGGTTTCCCTGCAGAACATTGCCCAGGGCATCAGACTGCCTCAGCCGGCTTACCTTAGTTATCCTGGTCCCACCTCTTCCCCAGTTAAGCAATGCACATGCATCCTCTTGTCCACATGATGTAAAAGTAAATGTGATTCATCACACCAGGCTGCCGCCTTTTATTTTTCCTTGGACCAGTTTTGGTTCTCACCTGCACATTGCAGGCACTTTCGGCAGGGGAAGGGGTCAGTAGTTCCTTCTGACATTTTTTTAAACCACAAAAGTTACATGAAAATACACACTGTTATAAAACAATTTTCATTGTCCCAATTACCTTTATTGTTCAGATGGCAATGTAACCAAATATAAGCCACTCAGGCAGATGTGAACAACTCTAAAAACACAATTCTGCCTTACTTTCATATCTGGAGAGTCAGATAACATTGAACAAACTGTATAGAATACCTAACATTTCCATGAGTTTGATCAAGATCTTTGCCTCATGAACATTTTAAGCAGGAGTTGTAAGTAATGCACAGTGGTCTGTTATCATTAAAGTTTAAAACAAGTGAATTTTGCCTTTGTCTTTTACAAGATCTTTCAGAAAGCAATACTTTGTGTCACATCTACAGTTACATAACATCAACAGTTATAACCAAGTCTTGTTGGAGTTATTAAATAAATGCCACAAGTCCAAGTTCATTAGTGTGCTTTAGGCTTTTCACTGTTAATAATTACAGATGTTACCATTCAAAACAATTTCAGATTGATCAAGGAACGGATAACTTGCTGACATTAATTCTTTGCAGTCGCCATGGGAGAAATGAGTGGAGAAGGGTTTGCGGCACGGAGAGCCGGATAGCATTAGAATTGTGCTGCCACTGTTTGGTGAAAGGACTTTGGACACGCCTCACCTAATGAATCTGTCTTCTGTCTATCTGAAGGGGAAAATAATTAAGTTCTTTATTGGTTTTGCACCTCACACTGATTTAGCTGTGGTTTTTGCTTAACATTCTATATGGCTGGGACCATGGTTGGAAATTCCAGTGTGCTGTTTTATGTGCTGCTGTTCTTTGCAGATGGCAAATGATTTTCAACCTGAACATATGGAACAGTATTGGTCGGTTTTGGAACAAGGGATTCCTGGCGATGATTATCATTCTCATTGTTCTCTTTTTAGGTATATAAACTGATTCTCTTCATTCTTACTTTACACGGAAAAGCTATGGTAGACCAAGCAATGTTCTTTTTCCTTGCTACATCATTGTACACACAGATTATGAAGGCTTTACATTGTTACCAAAGCAATTTTTCTACTAAATCTGTGTTGTAATCTTGGTATAATTTCTGATAGATGCTGTGAGGGATGTTAGGAAGTACTCTGGAGCTGAGCCCAGTAAAGAAGCAAAGATGAGCCCAAACATGTTTGACCATTTACATATGAAGCTTTTCAGAGCCCAGAGGAACCTGTACATCTCTGGGTTCTCCCTCTTCTTATGGCTGTAAGTTACCCTTTAACATATACAAAGACCAACAAAGACTAATTGGTTGCTACTGTCATCTGTTGGGATTCCTTTTCTTTTAAATGTTTGCTTATGTGGCATTTGCCTCTGACAGGGTCATGAGACGGGTGATCATGCTCATAAATCAGCTGGCAGTGGTTACCAGCACCAGTATAGCTCTTCAAGTCCAGACAGAAGCAGCTAACCAGGCTGTTAGGAAGTACACAGAGGACATCAAACTGCTCAAGCAGGTCTTTTGCTTGATTTTTAAAAATAAACTCTAAACCCAGGCTAAAATTGGATTGTGTATTTGGTCAACACTGGTCAAGTTACTTATTTTGTTTCATTTTGAAATGGAAAAAAGTAAACAAACTTAAGAGCAACAGTGAAAAAATAACCAATGTTAATGCGCAATTAATTTGTGATTAATTCACTAAAAATAGAACAAAATAAACCCAGCAGAATTATCTGGGAAGATTCACCAATGTACAAAAAAGTTTTCTGTATTTGTGAGATAACACATCTCATTGTACTTCACTAGTCCCAGTCCGTTAACCTCCTTTAAACAGAACTTAAACAGAACCTTTCCAGCAATGTTAAGACTTAGCTTATCTGGCAGTAATAAAAACTGGCTGTTTAATTTAATTGTTCCCAGTTGTCATCTAAATTTGGTTAATTGGTTGGTTGAGCAAGTGACTTGGTTGATTCAGTACAATTACTTTTTCACACTATACCTGCAGTTTTTTTCATCCTGCAGGTGGCAGTATAGTGGCGTTCCGTATGTTTGTGCATCGTGACCATATTGTGAAATAGTGATATTTGTGGCAGGTTGCCAGGTCATCATCTGAAACTGGTGGAAATGATTTAACTGTGCAATAACCTCCAGAAGCCGAATGAAAACAACAAAGACTACGGTTTCAGGATCAAATAATACATTTATGTTTGCAGCAGTACTAAAGCCTGTAATAACTGTGTCCTCAGACACTACTCTGTTGTGGTTCCCAATTGGTGGATTGCTACAAAGGAAAAGAAAAAGAATTGGGGCTGTGAAAATGGTTACATTAACAGTTTTATTTATGAACACTGACATCTCCCCTCTGCTCAGTGTGGGGACAGGGCTGTGTAACGCTGTGCTGGTAGCCGAGTGGTTAGTGCATCCCTGCGATCAGGAAGTTGTGGGTTTGATTCCCAAGACTGCTAAGCACCTCTGAGGTATCCTTGAGCATGGTACCATCCCCACACACGGCCCTGTGTTCCTAGCTGCCCGCTGCTTCACTTGGTGAATGGGTTAAATGCAGAGAAAGACTTTCATGCTGTTCACACTGTGTGCTGTGGTTTGTTCACGTATGACCAGAATAGTCCATTTCACTTCACGTCACTACACATATCTGTCTTTGACATGCCAAAACAGCAAAAAATCCCCCCTAAAACAGGCTTAGTGATGCCATGAGGTTTTGATCTGTTATGCTTTGGGGTTGTGGTGCAGCCGCAGGCACCAGCTATATTCCACTGGAAGATAGAATTATGAATTCCACCAAAAAATAGCAATCATACCTAATAAAACACCATGAACTGCTTTAGGAAACACAAGCTAAAGCTTTGGAATTGCCTTTTGACTAGAATGTCATTGAAAACCCATGGCCAGATCTTAAACATGAACCAAGGATATCACAGAACTAAAACTGTTTTGCATGGATGAGTGGATGAAAACAAGAATAGAAAGACTCTACAAATTACAGTTAATCAAATATTGGAACTTGCTTTACCATTTGTAGAAAAATATTTTGCCACTTCAAAAATCTATAAAAATGTATTTTGGCTAAGGGTTCTGAGTTGAAATTGTACTGTCAGGTTATTTAGAACAGTTTGGATATACGTGGTTTTGAAACTTGCACAAAGGCATCTATGCTTCGAAAAAAAATTACAGGCTTTCAGAGTTTTTCCTTATAGCTCCCCTATTACTAGACATCGTATTATCTAAAGGAACATATGAATGTTTGCAAACGTATACTATATTTGAAAATATTATTCTTGCCACAACATATAAGCCAAAGTTTTTTCAGCTCAGTTGGCCCAGATTCAGTCATGCATTGTTTTTATTTGGCCAAATTTTTGAATATTTTTTGACACATGCCAGATTTGAACTTTGTTGTTTGCATTACCCTTTGGTGGTACTGCAGTTTTTTTCCAGTTAGTTAAAATTGGAATATCTAATTTTCTGTTAAAAGTTAAGAAAAGTTAATGAGGTCAAATGATGATGTGATTTGGGAACTCTTTGAAACTTGAAAATATTTTTTCAGTAAGTTTTTTTTTTTTTCATTTTAATTTCTTAGATTTTTCATAGGGGACGACCTGTTATCAGCCTGGCCGATCGTCAGCCTGGCTGATCATCAATATTCTATCTTTCTTTGATTGTTAGTGTTGCTATTTTATTTTTTATCCGATATCCGATAGCCAATCAAGTTAATTTGTGTTAATTAAAAAGTGTGTTGCTTTTGCTCTAATGCAGCTACCCCTCCGTGTCTGTAGTCACAATATCCCACTGACAGTGCTATCTAGTTACATGTCAGTGGTAATAGCCCATAAACAATGAATGCAATTATGCCACAGAAAGGCATGTACAGAGGAATACAGTGCAATGTATTTGCAGATGCCAGAGAGCTGAGAGACTGAGACTGACAAAACTAGCATTAAAATTGTACAAACAAATCAACAAACTAGCATAAAACACTTGCTGAGTCACTTGTTTACTGAAGTTACTGCACTTGCAATCTAATTTATAAAGCTGAATTAACATCTTATGTTCGTTTCTGCCTCAAATGGAACTGTTTTTCGTTTTCCTTGAATTTTGCAGTGTTACTTTCTGACTGCTGCGCCATTTAAGTTGTAAAGAAAAAAATCCTGCAAGATGTTAGCAATGGAACAGAAACTTGGCTCTTCATTCAATAAAGCAGCTGCTGATGCACAAAAAATACACGTAAAAGATTTTTTTGAGATTCGTTAAATATATACATTTTAAAACAAACTCTGAATGAATTTAAATGCATTTAAAACTATTATTATTATTGTGATTATTATTTTTGCAACAATAATAATTATAATAAACATCAATAGTAATAATTACAAAAAAATTTAATAAGTAATAATTTTTGGTTACTATTTTAAATAAGAGTTAATTATAGTTTTTTTTGTGTTGAGACTAGCATTGCAGCAATGCAGATTTATCAAAATGGTTTGTTGGCAGACAGTATTTTTTTTTCCTTGGCTGTTTAATCAACCAGTTACATGATAGTGTGGCAGGGTGAAAGTGTTCTCTAGGATTTACTTGGGCCAGGCAAACAGGGAATGTTGATTGGTGGAATGGTTTAAAAATGTTTGCTTATTTTAGGCTTTGATAGATGATGAAGGGGAGGAAAAGAATGCACAAAACAGTGAGCTGCTCAAGAATAAGGTGCAGAAACTCACAGAGGAGCTGAAGACATCTACAGAAGGTGGGTAGAACCAGCATTTAGCTTGTGTGAGAAAGAAATGCTGACATATAGAACTTTTTTGCTGAACAGAGTAAACCCATTTGTTCATCAAGTGTGCCAGACTAGGAAATTCTTCCGAGTATAACTGAAGTATTATCAAAAATATTGTTGCTGCCAGAACAAATATTGTTGCAGGGGAGATCTGGTGGCCTGGTGGTTAGAGTGTTGCCCCTGTGATTGAAAGGTCATGGGCTCAAATCCCAGGACTACCAATGGTGTCACTGAGGTCTCCCCACACATTGCTCCCTGGGTGCAAATTTGAAACTATGCCAATACTAATTTTTTTACAGAACAGATTCATGTTCACTTTCTTTTTTATTTATCTCCTTTTAATATCTACAATTTTATAGTTTCATGACTTGTTTTATTGTTTAAACAAAACTCTTTTTCAATCCTCTTCATTTATTTCACTGTTTTACTAAACTTAAATTGGGTCTTCTGTATTAGCCATAGATTACTGTCAGTCACCATCTTAAAACATTAAGAAAATACATTTATCCCTTAAAGTCAACATGAGAAGGAAAAGTCCTTCTATAAGATGAAATATTTCTAACTGAAACAGGATATTTTGAGGGTAAGTAAAGTATAGAAAGTAGTTTATAGAACTTCACACCTCCCAAATCATCAGTGTCAATTCTGGTTCTAACAGTCTCTACTGTATTTAATATTCTTTGCACAATGAAAAGTTGTCCACTTTTAGACAAAGTGGAAGTCAGTAATTCCATGATATCCACTCATCTATCATCATTTTGACCCTCTGCAGCACTGAAGAAGTCCAAGTCTGAAATGGAGGCCATGAAGAAACAGACAGAGGGCTTGAACAAAGAGTGTGACTGTTTAATCCGAGAGCACCAAAAACTACAGGTTTTTCAAATGTTTCAAACATTTTTCCCAAATGTAGCTTTGTTTTATATTAGGGGATGACAGTATATTTTATCGTCTTGCGATACACAGAAACAACACAATACTACACCAGTGCAGGCAGAACAGGACTGCAAGAGAAACACATGAGTAACAGTACAATAATTTTCAGGACAAGAAAACATACAGTGCTGCTGTGCTTTCTTGGTAATGGAGCTGATGCATATGAGGTTCCCTACGATGTGAACACCAAGGAACTTGATGCTTTGGATGAAAGTGATCATGGTATGCCCTCCTGAAGGCTCTTTTCTTTTGTCCACTTTCAGAGAAATGTTGGCTCTTGATCCATCCTCTCTGAATGCCAACTCATCGTTCCCCCTGATCAAACCCACCATAGTCAAGAGCTGAGCACACAGCCCTGGGTGGCCTCTGTGCTTAATGTGGTAGTATAGGACATGTTCCTCCCAGTACTGGTTGTCTGAGGTCTCACAGTCCGGATGTCCAGGATCCAGTTGCAGAGGGAGATGTTCAGGCCCAATAGTGTCTTTCCAGTAGTGTCTCCCAGTAGAAGCTTTCCATTCAGATAGTGAGGTATAGTAGAGTTGAATGCTGAACTGAAATCTATGAACACCATTCTCACATGAGTGGCCTTTTTGTCCATGTTGGTGAGAGTCAGGTGAAGGGTGGTGGTGATTGCATCTTCTGTTAAGTGGTTGGGATGACACAGAATGCAGAAGGTCCAGAGAGAGGGCAACTGTGACTTTATGTACCTTATTGCGAGCCTCTTAACAAGCCTCTTGTCAGTGCAATGGGACGGTAGTCATTGAGGGAGAACGCTGGCAACTTCTGCGGCTGAGGAGTGATAGTGATGGTTTTGAAGCATGTTGGAACAATGGTTGTGCTTGGAAATATATTGAAGATGTCGGTAGGAACATCTGGCAACTGGTCCGCACATTCTCCGAGCACATGGCCAGGAATGTTTGGTTCGGTAGCCTTGCATGTTGTCTCTAAGCAGAATTCTCCTCACATCAGCTGTGGTCAGGCAAAGAACCTGGTTGCTATGGAATAGTCTTCTACACTGCCAAGTCATTATGTGCTTCAAAACCATGCATAGAAGTTAATTGCATTTGGGTGGGAGGCCTCACTGCCACTGGCAAGTGGAGTTGTCTTGTAGTTTCTGATGGCCTGGATGCACTGCCACATGCTTTGTATATCCCTGTAGTCCTGGAAGTGACCATGGATTTACTGAACATGTGCGTGCTGCACTGCTCTTAATGGCTGGGACAGGTTGGCCTTTGCTGTTCTCAGGGCAGCCATTTCACCTGAGTCTCGGGTTCTCAGCAGCACGCATACCTCTACAGTCATCCATTGCTTCTGGTTGGGATGTGTGGTGATGGTCTTAGAAAGAGCAATGTCATCAATGCACTTGCTGATGTGTTATCACAAATAGCATTATGACTATGGTGCTTTAGTCTGTCTGCAACCAAATCACAGCTGTGACATTGTCACTTTACTGGCAACATGTCATGGCATCTTGTGTGTAGTACATTGTAGAACCTCACTTTGCCAAGATAACAGTGCTTCTCCTAATATGTTGGAAATGCTGGGAGAACTCAATAGGAAGTTAATTCTCTTTTGTTCCTGGTTGGAATCACTCTCCTTTACAGGGTTTTAGTGCAGTTTACTTTGTGCCTCTGATGGTTACTGCAAAGCCTGGTTTTGTTATCAGTAAATGACTGTGTGAGAGTATGTGGCAGTATGCTGCTTTTAACTTCTGGGCATAAGTAGTCAGATTTTTATCTAACATCTCAAATATTTAAGTGCATTATCAAGTGCTCTCCGAAAACCAGCTCCACTAAATGCATCTTTTAATGCAGATTAGACATTTCTTCATTTGGAGCAGCTCGTGGCCTAGTGGTTAGGGCGTTTGCCCTGCAATAAGAAAGTCCTGGGTTGGAATCCCAAACTGCTTGTGGCACCTCTGCGGTACCCTTGAGCAAGGTACCATCCCCACACACTGCTCCCTGGGCACTGTGTTCCTGGCTGCCCGCTGCTTCACTTGGTGAATGGGTTAAATGCAGAGGAAGAATTTCGAGCCGTTCCCACTGTGTGCTGTGGTGTGTTTATGTATGACAAATGTATTACACTACTCTGTTGACAAAATGAGTATTTTTTTGGATGACTGGTTAGCTATCAAAATATTTTGCTGGGCCCAAATGTAGTTTTGAAGACTTTGTGATCACAAGAGCAAAAACCCCTGCAGTTGTCTGTGATGCAGTGAAATGCCTCACGAACCCTCTCCAGTGTTCTGCAGGGAAAGCGTTCTCTTTCTCTTGTTCTCAACAGTTCTTGTTCTCAATAGATGAGAAAAGTGTTCTCCCAATAATTAACAGGTCAATAATTTTAATAAATAAAAATTTTCAATAAGAGTAAAATGAATTTTATTCGAAGTATTATATTCCTCTTACACTGAATAAGTGAGAGAAATATAAAATGTACACTGAATATGTAAGGTTGCACTTACAAGCTTTTGCTCATCTTTAGCAAGGGAACCAATATTTCTGGACAGGCACCATATCTGACTCCTAGTCTACACATACACCCACACACATTATTTTATTGAAATTTACATGAACTTGACATTTGAGCTTTAGTTGAGTATGACAGATAATTTACTGCTTCAGAATGCAGATATCCCAAGTTATAGAGTGGCCCTCCAAAAGGCACTTGTTATTTGAAATGCAGACATTACCTCTTCTGATTCCATTTTCTGCTTTCTTCTTAGAATCGGACAGAGGGTGAAGATAAGAAAGATATATGAGCAGCTAATCAACTGGGAGACTGCTCCAAATGAATGCTTAGAGACAGTGTGGCACCACCCACTTCAATTTGGAATTGCTTCCCTTCACTGCTGGTTAACAAACAAATGCATAATTACTGGAACAGATCCACAGATCTGTTCAAGTTTCATTATGTACATACATTTCTGAAAACACAATGGAGGTTTTACTGTTTATTTTGAATTGTTATTTAGAGTTATACGAGGATGAAATGCTGCAGTAGTTAATGTGCTCATTAGTTAGGGTGTACATTTGAGCAAATATATATTTTAATAAACTTGTCTGATGTCTAACATATTTTGTGTTGAAACAGTTTTTAAGTCTAACAAATTATATCTAACATGGATCAACTTCCTGTTATAATTTATTCGATTTAAAGGTAGTATTTAATTCATTCTGTTTCTCAATAGAGCTCTTAGAAAATGTCAAAGACTGAAAACAAATCATTTTGTTTATTTGCATACTCCCAGTGTTTTGATTTATATTTGTCAAATGGAACTTTTGAAAGGTCATAAACAAAGCAGTAGTTTTTAAGGCTGAGTTGTTATCAATGACTTTTAATATTAAACCACACATACAGATACAAGAAGTGAACACATGGCAGTTAAACAGTTTGTCAGCGGTCCCCAACCTTTTTTGCGCCACAGACTGGTGTCACGTAAAACAATATTTTCACAGACCAGTATAGATACAGCTAAAAAAGTGGGTAAAAATACAACTCACCATTCCCATGAATTCCCTGCCATTGTTTCCCTCCTACAAGCCTGCCTGAACCAGTGATTTTTCAAGATAAAAGATCTCTCAGACTCTGATAAAATATTTTTTCTCTGTCTTTCTGTGCGGCCCGGGACCAAATGACTCGCAGACCGAAACTGGTTGAGGACCTCTGCTTTAAATAAAATATACTGTAGCCTATATGAAACGCTGAATATGTTTCATGTCTGTAAATTTGCTGATGGTGAGTGATTAACAAAAAATATGTTGTGCAAATTGCATTAATTGTAAATAGCCATGTCTTGTTTGAGGTAGTTTTATTTCAGCTCTTTTCAAACCAGTCTTTTTCAACCTGAGTGGTACTGTTACCAGTTATTTAATTACAAAAAAAACCCTATTAGATGTTAAGTGGGTATAACATAACTTTCTTTTCAGGAAAGCAATTTTAAACCATTGTCAAGCAAACTACTACTAGTAGACAGAGTGTAGCTATTTGTATGTGTGGCATTCTGGTGTACTATTTCATGGCTATACAGATTTACTGATCTATTCAAAACAAAAAGCAAAATTATTGGCAGAAATTGAAGAAAAATGAAATTACAAGAGGTTCAGTCTTTCAGAGAGGTGAGATCTCCATACGCCCGCTGCTTCACTTGGTGAATGGGTTAAATGCAGAGAGAGAATTTGACATTGTTCACACTGTGTGCTGTGCCATGGTGTGTTCACGTGTGAATATAAGGGATCGCTTGACTCACTTTACTTTTAGACCAATGAATAAAGCTATATCAAGGCTAACTTAGCATGAGCAAATTTATTACTAGAAATGCCGCTTGTTGATTTGCTTTAGGTAAACAAAAAGTCATTGGTTGTTGCTAGTAAACTTCAGTTACCCAAAGTGAACAAAATTCCAAGAGCTTCCATGCTGAATCAAGGAACAAACCATTTGCCAATTGAAAAAAAGATTTCTACATAAAGGAGTAGTTATTATTAAGGAGCAGATATTTATGAACAATCAAGTAGACCAGTGTTATTTTATGTTCCTTTTTGGTACATTAAAACATGCATGCATACACACACACATCACACATACTGTTACACGTTTTACAACCATTATGATGATTTGTACACACATCTGATCATGCACTTGTTTACCCAAAGTGGTGTTTCAACCCTTTTTCTGATGATGTATGACGGGTCTTCAGTTCCAATTCAGGAGGACTGGTGTCCAGCACAGTTGGGTAATTTACCTGCTCAAACATGCCAAATTCAACTCCTGGGTAATATGAACTGTGCTGGATACTGGCACTCCAAGACCAACATTTAAAGAAACCCTGAATAATGTTTGGGGAATAAATTACAGTCAGGTAATATGGAAAAAGCACAGTGGTGTACATTTCAAAAACAGCACATAACACTCCTGGTAATATAACATTCAGTAGAAACAACTGAGATGCAATATATACTGTAAGTCTGTATCTTTGTGGCAAGACCTACCTTTGACAGTACTCAGTGTATTGGTCAGTTTTGTAGGCATCTTTCAGTGCACATAGCATTTTAGGGTATATATATATATATATATATGTATGTGTATATATATATGTGTATATATACATACATACATACACACACATAAATACACACCAAGATGTTTTTCATCACCACATCTACAAAAGTCAGCGGATATTACTAAAATTTAAATACATTTGTGTCAAAACAGTGTAAAATTTTACTTATTTAAAAGTTTGGTTGCCATGGATATGTGCTATCGCAGACGATAGTTTGCAAACAAGCTTGTCACTTGCAAAGTTTGCTAATTTGCTAATCATGACTTTCAGTCCAGAAGACCGAATTCTAATTAAGAACTTGGTTCTGCTAAAGGGTTATAGCAGTCGTTGATTGCTAAAAGAGTTCACACAGAAAGAAACCTTTACTGAAATTATTTTTCATAGTTTGCTGACAACTGTAAATAACTTTGAATGATTCAGTGATATCATTTTATTTACATCAAACATGAAGACTTAAGTTCAGCAAGCTAGTGTTGAGATACTGTTTGGTTGATGTGAGTAATTCATAAAATGTTGGGGGGCAAATTTATCACAAACTGTGTACCAAACATTAGGTAAAGCTGCAGACTTTTGTAGATTTTATGAAAAACATTTGTGTTTTTTTCCACTTACAGTGTATATATATGAATACAGGGGTTGCCTTTTTTGCTCTAGTATGATAATGAGTACCTACTCATTAGTACTAATTGGTACGCACCAAAATTAAACATTTTCCACCTCACCATGGGCGCTGGAACCATTGCAGCACTTTTAAGGCCGAAATTCGCGGGGGTTTCTTTATAACCCCTTCCTCCCATGCGCATAGATTTTAAACTATACTTTTGAACACTGCTAAACGGTGCTGAACCTGCAAACGGACCTTTGCACGTTCTCCTAAATTAAATGACAAGTCTGGTCACTCACAAGGATTATTCGGCACCAAAAATTTTAAATCAACATTCTAATGCGATGAGAGTGCCTGCTGGTCGAACCGAGGAAGGCACGCTAATGGAGCCACTCGGAGCGTGTTTCTGAGTTGCGTCTGTTTCTGTACTTTGTTTTCGTGGCTGTCAAATGAGGAAAAGCGGTCTCGTACAGATGCGTGCAACGGAAAGGCGAGATCGTTTTAACTGCACCTCACCCAGCTGAAGATGTTCTTCTCAGCATGACAGCCAGAACAGACGGTGGAATCTCGACTGTAACCCAGCATCGCACGGTAGCTCCAAAAGTTTATCCTGGACTACAGGAGCAGATCACTCCTCTCTGGATTGTTGAACGGGACTCGTACCGGTGCGGGCCGTGAAGTCGAGGGGGCGGGGAGGGGCACGCTGTGACAGAAGCACTGAGATCAGACCTGATCTGGCTGAATTTAGATTGGTGCAGAGGCGAGGCTCCGCGGACCAACAGGAACCTTATTTTAAAACGTAATTATTATTTTTTCTTTTGTAAGGTTTTCCGTACCTGAGTTGTGGTAATTAGAGATCCAGTATGAAGTTACTCAAATTAGGTACGCTTTTGCGCCTTGAAGACTGAAAACTGCCGCGCATTTTACTGTACATCCCGTGCATACGTACTTGCTTATGTCAACCCCTGTGTGTGTATAT
>JBBPCX010084030.1:0-25000 GCA_037974365.1 Hydrocynus forskahlii | reverse complement strand
TAATAATAATAATAATAATAATAATTACTATTATCAACTGAATCAAATCGTATTTAATGAGTAAAAGTATAAAAAACTCTGCTGTAATCGACACTCTCCTTTTGCAATGTGACCAGATGGATGGTAAAACACTACTAGAAGTTCGTCAAAGGTAATTATTGCCATTTTGTTTAAGAGTGAACAAGAGATTTGTTTTGAATTATTCAAGTTCTGTAAACACTGCAACCATCCTCTTATTCTGATGTTTTGTCATTTCCTTTAAAATTATGCTTTAAAGAACAATATTTTTATTTGGAAATTAGGAGAAATATTGTCAGCGGTTCTTAAAAAGTAGGGCAAAGCTGTTTAGTTCAGTACCAGCACCTATAAAAGATAAAACCTGAGAAACTGAACATGTTTGCAGTGACCTGTTATTTCTTTCCTGAGCTGTAAATGTAAACGAGCCAATGGGATGCTTTTGCATGCAGTTATACATACAAATATATGTAATTTTGTTGCACATGAATAAAATGGGTTACTCTGACACAGTTCTTGCTAAAATAGGCCATCTTAAAAAAGGCAGTTGTGTTCATGCAAAACCTCTGAATCACAAGCCATTTTTTTCAGGGTTTGCACAATTACAGTTGATGTCTCACTTCTACTCATAACCACGAATATAGAATTAGTTGAATATTTAGAACCTGTGCGTATGGCCGAATTAGATTCCGAGAGCTAGTGGTGAGAAACAATTAATAAAAATTCAAGACGCAGATGAAATCAACCAAAACCTGCCCACCCCCTCCCCTCATAGTTTGCACTGAGACTGAAGACATGCTGGTGTCATTGTGGTGCAAGTACATGACACACATTCGACTCCTTTGTGGGTTCCAGACTCTTTTTCCAATATATTACCTTTTTGAACAAGACAGTGAGGTTTTGCATGAAACAGCAGGGAGTTAGTATATTCAAAGTGGCCTTTTCCATTGGCAGCACTGATAATCGAGCGTTTAGCTCCATGCAAATCCCGAACATTCCACCTGCACTAGAAATGCACTCCGGCAAACTATTCATCATGTTTACATTTCCAGTCGAGCATCCAGGGGAAGTGGCACAGTTGTATCCCTTTAATGTTTAATGACATTAATATTTAACACAGCGTGCACCTGCAGTGTGATTAAGCGGCTCGTTCGGGTTCGTGTTTGTCCTGGGCTTGGCGAGGGGCTTCTGATTGCCTGGTAGGATGGATGAAAAATAGACTCTTTCGCTCCTCATCTCGCCAGCAGAAGGGAAATCTTTGAGCCGTTGCAGCGTGAATGTTTGTGCAGTTGTTCATTAACTGAGCGCACAGACTAACCAGCCTAAAAAGCCCCTCTCAGGGATTGTGGTGTGGGATGCATGTGTTTGTATGTGTGATGCATACGTTCTGGTCTGGCGACCCTAGGAGTACTAAGCCTTTTGCATCAGTTCCAGGTGCAAATAGGACACAACCTTCTCGCAGTGTGCGATGCCAGTGCAGAACGTCTATGTGCAGCTCATGGTGAAACGCAAAACACACTTCTTTTCTTCATACGTATAAATTTGAGGAGGGCATACGCTGGAGGATCACTCAACAAGTGGGTGGAGATATGCTTTATGGACAAATGTATTGGGACACACCTGTTAATTAGGGAAGGGCAATCTTAATGCTTCAGCAGACCAAGACATTTTGGACAACACCATGCTTCCAACTTTGTGGAGACAGTTTGAGGAAACACCCTTTTCTATTCCACCATGACTGTGCCCCAGTGCACAAAGCAAGCTCCATAAAAACATAACTAAATGAGTTCAGTGTGGAACTGACTGACCCACATAGAGCCCTGACCTCAACCCCATCCAACACCTTTGGGATGAACTGGAATGGAGATTGCGAGGCAGGCCTTCTCGCCCAACATCAGTGTCTGTCCTCATAAATGCTTTACAGAATGAATGGGCACAAATTCCCACAGAAACTCCAAAATGTTTTGGAAAGCATTCCAAGAAGAGTGGAAGCTGTTGTAGCTGCAAAGGGGGGACCGGCACAATATTAAAGTCTATGTATTTGAATGCAGTGTCATTAAAGTCCCTGTTGTGTAATGGTCACAGTACTTTTGTCCATATGGTGTACATTTGAGGAGGGCATACATTGGAACATCACTCAGAAAGTGGGTGGAGAAATTAGACACACGCCTTAAAAGAAGGTTTAGCATCAGAATAGCATTGTTTCAACTCTGATGTATATGTGTGAAAAGATGCGCTGAATAAGTCCAGATGCAGCTGCAGTTTGTTTGAAATCTGTCCTTGTTTCACTGTTGTTTAGAGTAGAATTCCGCAATTGCACCTCTGGAGAATACTTTGGTGGTACAGGACTTAATTCATTAGCACCTCTCTCTCTTCGTCATTGAACTGGGCGGGGCTACATTTTGTGTCGCGCTTCCTCAAATCTGTACAAATGAGAGAAGTACGCTTTGTGTTTTTAGTGTTCTCAGCCCAGAAACTGAGCTGTTAGAATCGTGTACTTGTCAAGTACACAACACACATCTGATTTGACCCCGAAAAAGACTTTGTTATGCTTGTTATGCTTGTAATACCCATATAACAGTGGGATTTGCACTGGCTGTTTGATCTGCTAGCTGATATGTTCATCTCTGTGGAAAGTGGGCTTTCTGCATGCTGGTTAATTGGGACTGTACTGTAGCTGGGCAATTGCTGATGTTTAATAGAGACTCCCTGTGCTGCTTTAAAGTCTGTGGCTGTCCTCTCTGCCTCCATTAGTTTGTCTGAATGAATGGAAAGGCCATCATGACTCTCCTTTCTATTTGCATCAAGCCAATTTCTTACATTTCATCTCATCTGTTTCTGCGGAACTGGAATACAGGGGTCTTTTATCCCTCCTAAATACAACAAAAAAGTACAAGGCAATTATCTTATGGGTATTTGACCATGAACTGCAGATCTGACGGATAGAGAAAAGGCTCCAAAAAACTGTGTTTCCTTTTTAATATGTTAAGTTTGCAGACCGGCTCCTTAAAGGGCTCATTTTTGCATGACCATTTTCTAAACTCCCTTTATTTCTCACAATTAGCTAATAAAATGTATGTAAATGAGTGTTCTGACTGACTGCTCCATGGCTGTGTCTCACTTTAAGGTGAATTAGTGGGGTTAAACTGTAGACTCAGTAAGCCGCATTTAAATGTGTTGTTTTTTGTGTCATCAATAAAACAACGAATTCCAAACGGGTTGTTTTTGCAGCTTCAAAGAAAATTTGTTTTTGTACATGTGTAATGTGTGTGAGAAGACATTTGAAAGAGAGGAAAGACCTTGTGTGTGTGTGGGTGTGTGTGTGTGTGTGTGTGTTTTAGAGCGTTGTGGTTCAACATTTACATTCAGTGACCTGGGTAGATGCTTTTATCCAGAGCGTCTTAGGAAAGTGTGCAAACAGGAGAAGTTAAACATGCAAACAGTTAAGTCTGGCTCACTTCCTTTGTTTACTTGCAGTTAAACAGCTAGCCACGTCTCATTAGCAAGTGCTTACTTTGCATGATGCTCTCTTAAAATAGCAGAAAATGCTTAACGAACTCAACCCGGAATTGATAAAGTAGTTCCGGGAAGTGCCGTGGCCGTCCCCGTGTGATAATTGTAAAGGTGTTTCCACTTTCCTTTGATATTAATTGTGCTGTGGCCGGCTTGGCATCAAAGGGAGGCGAGCGGGATGGACAATTATCCATTAAACCTGTTGGTGTGCTGCCGTAAGCCAGCGGATGGGGGCTGAGGGAATTGCTCTCATTAGCTTGAGTGACAGGCCCCGTTTTGCCTGACCACTTTCATCCCATCACTGGAAAGTCAGATGCGAGTGTTGGAAGTGGCACATAATTGCTTTTTATTTCCATGACAACAGACACCCTCTCCTGGCTCGGTCGCCAACCGTATTTACATTCTTTGAGGCGAGGGCGGGACTGGGGAGGGGGGGGGTTGGTGAGAGGGCTATAGAAAACTCAGAGATATTACAATGCCTTTTTTGGCGCACATTTGGGGAATTGAGCCAATTAAACACTGTCATGCATGGCCAGCATGTCAAAAATGATTTCCCAGGAAGTGAAGGGGGCAAGCTGAGGTTAACTCCGGCAGTTGGGCTCTAGGGGATCTGTTCAAGCCTTCTAGTTCCTGCCTGTGTTTGCCCATCCAAGGTTTTTCGCTGGGCATAATGTGCTTGCCCACTGAAGGATATAAAAGCCGAAATATGTCCCACAGAAGCCGCTAACAGCATTCGCTGTATCGGGCCTTGTATTGAGCCAGCCTTGGATACACGATAGCAAGCAAGGAGCCCAAGAATTTCAGGCCCGGATAAAAGAATTCGTATCCCTCAAAGCCTTGATTTCCATACCAAAAGCCTGGAGTCAGGACATGGTGTTAGAGTTAAATTGGACAGGATAGTGATGGGAGAAGGAGGGTCGCTGGTCTTTCCCTTATGCAATCTCCGAAGAATGTAGAAATCTCCCCTTCCTCGCCTTTTTCCTACCTCCCCTCACTGTATGGGCTAAGCTTTTTTTTTTTTTTTTTTTTTTTCAGCCACCGTCTCGGATATACAGATTAAAATACAGCCTGTGGATAATACACAATGAGATGCTGATCACAGAGCCGTGTGCTCTGAGCCCTCTCTTGCACTTTAGAGAAATGGGATGAATTTATAACGGGCCCATTGATGTCGCTGAATGGATGAAGAAGGTGCTCTTGTGTAGCCTTGCGATTCTAAAGGGCCTCTCGAAAGCCTGAAGGCATCGCACGCAATTAATAGAAATGATTTTAAGCTCAGAGAAGAAAAAGAAATCAGATCAAGCATTGTCAAATCGTGGGCAAATTATTTGGAATATTACACGGGCTCTATGTCCAGACAATACTGGCTGCCAGCTGTAAGCGTTTCTAGCCTTTATCCTGACTGTAAAGACATTGGATTTTCTAGCACGATGCACATTTTTCCCCATTGCGAACCAAGCTGATTTCAGAGGAAATGACATTAACTGAGCTCTTTACGAAGGCCAAATCATCAGTGCCAGACACAAAGTAAACTGGCATTAGAAGCTATTAAATGAAATCAGACTTCTCTTTAGATGCTTTCTTTCTCTGGCGTTCACTGGAGAGTATGAATGATTTATTTATGGAGACGCTATTCAGATATTGTGCATATTTTATGAGCACTCTCAGGCTCCGTGAATGGAAGCAGAGGGGCACAGAGAGCTTCTGATGTAAGTGAGAGAATGGCCCGGGTCCGGCCCATTCAGAACAGTGGACAGGGTCCTCCGGGGAAGAGCGTGTGTTTGCTTAGGGATTAGAAAGAAATGGTCTTAACACCCTGCCTGCATTAGTTGGTCCATTGTGGAGCTTGTCTTAACTGTCAGTGCTGCCTGCCTTTTTTTAGGCCTCATTCTGTTCTGCCCTGCTTCTTTACGTGTTTTTTTTTTTTTTTTGTCAGCAGGCAGCATGGCGAGTCTGTTTTTCTTTCCTTTCTCTTCGTCCTCATCAACAGGACGCCGCCTCACAGCCTGTTTCCAAACTTTTCATGCTGAGCGAAGGACTTTGAACAGAGCACTGTTTTATGGTATTCTGTGGAATTATTTGGATCATCTCCCCCCCATCTGTCCTCGTTAGGATTCGAGAGGCATCTGCTTGCATTTTTGGCAGCGAAGATGCCTCCCTCGATACATATTCCCAACAAGCCTGGCGAGTCGTCCAGGTTAATGCACATGCTTGGCAAGCCGCGGCTTCCGAATCTACTTCTTTGCGGTTCTGCTTTACTTGTTTGTTGTTTATTTGTTCAGCCCGTGGCAGGAGATGTGAACAGCAGCTGTGTCATGATCTGCTGGAACTAGGCTGAAGTCAGGCTTACACCATGTGGTTAGTGCCATGATAATGATGTGGCATGAGAAAATTCATGTGCCACAAAGGACTCTGTAGTTGTGAGTTAAAAACTGGTGGAATTAGAAGGCGTTAATGGTCCATCTTGCATTTTCTTGCATTTTATTTCATTCCCTGGAGACCACTGACATTTGTGAGGTTTTATCTGCCAAAAAGCATTCTCAATTTGTTTTTACATAACAATTGCCATTAGAATGAAACCATTTTTAAGACTGATACACACTTGAGTTCTGGTGTTTAACACCCATTGCTGACAAGTGTATATAAAGTAAAATGGGCCCTTATGGTCCTATGTGAACACAGCACACAGTGTGAAATTCTCTCTCTGTATTTAACCCATTCACCAAGAGAAGCAGTGGGCACCCATTGGCGTGGTGCCTGGGGAGCAGTGTGTGGGGACGATATCTTTTTCACAGGTACCTCAGTGGTGCCACTAGGGGTCCTGGGTTTTGAACCCATGGCCCTCTGATCACGGTGCAACTCCCTTACCACAGGCCAGCAGCTGGTGGTTAAGCCTGCGAAAACAAATTCTAGCTGTAGAATCTAGCTGAAGTCGGATCAGCTCCTAACCATGGTTTTTTTTTAATCCTAGTTAAAAACTCACCTTTTGTCCCTGGCTTTGAATTTACAGTAATGGTCATCTTTTGTCCGTGTCTATGTTTATTAATTGCTGCTGTTGGCTATTGTTGGTTTTTTTTTATTTCATTTTATGTTTATTTACTTATTTTATTCCTTTTATTTAGCTCACATCCTTATTTGCTTTTAATGTTATATTGTGAAACACACATGCTTTTGTAAAACATTGGTGCATACATCAGAGTTTTAAGTGCACTTTACAAATTTGACTTGACTAATGATGATTGGGCACAAAGCCCGCCAGAACTGTTGCAGTGGAGCAGTGCAACTGAATTCTCTAGAGGGATGGAGCTCCATCCACTTTGGAAGTAGGATTTGTGATCCAGAAATAATCATCCAACACGAGTTCCTGACCTCATTATTGCCCTTGTGGGTGAATGCAATCAAATCATCGCTACAATGTTCCAGCCTCTAGTGTAAAGCCTTTTTGAAAAAAAAAACAGAGGCGGTTGTTGTAGCAAAGGGAGGGGGCAAGCTCCTTCCTAATACCCTTGATTTCAGAAGACATGGTGAGCAGGTGTCTACCAACAGCTTGCAAACATGAAACTTGCGGGAGTTTACTGCTGGTTTTTACGACATTGTCAACCAGCTCAACTTCCTTTTGAAACTCGTAAAATTTTATGAGGACTGTCCAAACACGCCATCATTATTTGTCATACATGCGTTCACACTACAGAATGTCGGGCTCACTCATCCTTAAATGATTCTATAGTATCACTCAAAGAACCATTTACAGCCCCTTTTTAAGAACATGGCAACACTGGGAGGGTAAAATCTAGAATCAGAATCAGAATCTGAAAACTTTATTGATCCTGGACAACATTGCTTATGTTATGACTGCACAGACACAGAGACACAGAGGCAAGAACCATATCAAATATAAAGTCTAAATAAAATCCATTAAAAGCTATTCAGAAAACTCTCTATACGAGATATACTGTGCTAGTAGTATATTTATTAATATTATAGTAACTTACAGTGAAGAGAATTACTAGTAACACCAATAGTTTTTAGGAGAATGTTATTGCAGACTCATAGAACATCCGCAGCGAGGTGTTACAGACTCAAAAAATTTGGAGACTACGTGAAGTGGCCCTTATAGTCACATGTGAACACACCGTACAGTGTGAACAATGTGAACAATACCTCAGTGGTGCCACTGGCAGTCTTGGGATTCAAACCCATGGCTTCCCGATTGCAGGGGCAACTCCCTGACCACCAGGCCACAAGCTTATTGTCCACATGCATACCAAGGTATCTGTAGCCCTGAACAATCTCCACACAGGCAGGGCAGGGACAGGAGACCATGATCTTCTCAGGTTCACCGCCAGTTCTTTTGTCCTGTTGATGTTGGGCTACAGCTGATTCAGCTCCCACCAGTTAACAAAACTGTCCAGCCGTCCTATATTCTGAGTCGTCCCCTTGGGTGATACATCTGACTATCCCGTGTCATCTTTTCAGTCTGCCACTAATGTAATGAGACTGGACAGCCTGACATACTTGGAGTGCCAATCCTGTTATGTCAGCTAACAGACACCCATGTAGTCTAGCATCACACTGCTTACCAACAGAGGGCTCTCCTGGACTCACCAAGGATCGAGCCCTTTATCTCCAGACAACAGGCTCAGTGCTTGGATGTTGTATAACTTAAGCTACTGAATATTAGATCATTGCTGGCGAAGTCATTTGGGCCCAGAAGAAAGTGCAGCATACTTCAAACTTGTGCAGCTTTCTCCTTTCTTGCCTTCTTGTGAGGTAACTTTTTGCTGGGAGTGTGGGTCTTTTCTTCACGTAGCTGGTATTGCAAAACACCCCGTGACAGCTTGACACGGTGCATCAGGTGCTACATGAAAATGAGCTCCTATTACAGGGAATAGCTCTCACAATGCAGGCAGTTTGGGGGGAAAAAAAGAAAAAAGGCCAAGCAACAGCGTGGATGAGTCGAGACCACTCACTACATAGAAATGCATATGTGAGCAGCAGCGGCATTCAGCTAATGTAGCATGTCTTATACATTATTCACAGCACTATCACAAGCACGCCCTGGACTGAGCAGCTCTGTAAGCCTGAGCTGTGATAGCTGGGAGCTCCACCGAGGCACAGTGCCCTCTCATGTTGGCACAGGGTCATGCAGGGCCGTCCCGGTTTGAGCGCAAGTGGGTTAGAGACACATCAGAGGGGAGGTGGGCTTGCGGCCTAAATCAGCCAAGAGTGACTTCTGAGCCTTCTCTCTCTTTGCTGCATGAGTATCTCACAGCTTGGGCTTGCACTGATGTTTATATTATCTTTTACTATGTTTTCTGTGGTGTTGTATTTATTGTTGGTCTCTGAGCCTAGTTTTCAACTTAATGTAGTCGATGTCTTGGCCTTGTCAAGCCGCGTCTTGTGCATTGCATTAAGGCCCAGGGTCAACGCTGTTTTGAAGTTTTAAATACTTGTATGAGGATAATAAAGTCTTTCTGGAAACATTTTGGGGTTGTCACATGAATTGATATTTTTCTGTTGCTGGAATTCTATTACATTATTAAGTAATTGAATGATTAAATGAATTCCCAAGTGTTTTTCAGTCTGCTCTTCAAGCGCTACAGCAGATGCCCTTTGGCTTCTGTTATTAGTGATTCATGTGATTTTATTCTTTTACCAAGTCCAGAGAAGTAAGGCAAAAGTTATTGTCTAGAACAGGGGTCACCAACCTTTTTGAAACTGAGAGCTCCTTCACGAGTACTGAGCCATACGAAGGGCTACCAGTTTGATACACTAGAACAGAGTTTACCTTAACTTATCTAAACTTCATGTATAAGAAACGTTTAAATGCTTTTTTTTAGGTACTGTTATTTTCAAATCTGTACAAATGCAAATGTGACTAAAGAAGAATAGCAACAGGATTAAATTAAATGTTAGACACTGCTCACTGGTGGGTTGTGCTATTTTTAGAACAGGTCCGTGGGCTACTTATGTGGTCCTTGAGGGCACCGTGTTGGTGACCCCTGGTCCAGGGTAATGAACCGTGTACTGACAAAAAGAATAATTTTGTACAACAATTTACAGTAAATGAAAATAGACCCTCGCAGGTTTTTAAGGTAAATCTGAGTTTTGACCCTTAGAACATGAGCAGCACAGATCCATGTCGGAAGCAAATTAGCAAAATTTTCCTTACGGCAAAACAGCTCCTTATATATTTATATTTACGGCATTTAGCTGACGCTCTTATCCAGAGCGATGTACATCAGTGCTCAAGTAAACCTTAAAGCTAAACTTAAATCAATGTCCACTTTTCAACCAAGTTACTGCTCCCTAGGTACACCTAAACAACACCTGTCAAAGAAAGTCAGAAGTTAAGACCAAAATAAGGAAGGGATGGGGATAAGATAAGAAGTTAAAAGTTGTCAGATGTCATGCTGAGCTTAAAAACGTAATAATAACCAGGGTTTTAAAAATGGCGTCACATGCAAATGCCCATAAAGAACAAAAATGTCCAAACTTCTTTTATTTTATGTCCTAGAGACAAACTGAAAAAACACAAGATCTTTGAACTTGGGAGAACTTTCAGGATAGTCTCTGCCCACAAGTGGGTGGGAAACCCCGCAGAGGGAGGGGGGTCCAGAGAGCGGCCGAGCGCCAGCATGGCGAGTGAAAGATCAGCAAACAGAGAGCATGTAGGAGAGCGAACACCGGTTTTAGACTGTTTTACACCACTTTATCTGTTGAAATCAGATTTTACTAATACGCTCTGAGACCTAAGGGTTAAACTCTTAGTATCATTTTAAAAACTTAACTAATTCAGTTGAATTCAAAACCTTGCATTCTGCAGACTTCAAACTGAACTGGGAACCGCCAGATGAGCACCAAGTCAAATATACACTGATAGATTTTTAGGTCATTAAAAACCTGCATTGATTGGTTCATGTACTGCTTCCAAAAAGTCTGCAAATCCTTGGTTATTATTTACTTGCAGACTCCACAGAATGTTTCTAGACCAACCTTGAACTGATATGATGAATATCCAGGCACTAGTTCAAAGTGGGTATTTTTCACTTGTAGAACACCTGAAAAATGAAAAAGTTTTCAAAAACCAATTTTTTGCCGAGTTATCAAGCTCAGTGTACTGCAGGAAAACAAAGATGTAAAATTTTATAAGATGTTAAACGCCTTCAAGTGTATACTATTAATATTAAATAACAGTTGACCAATGCTAAGCCTGACAAATACCCAGTTAGCTTTAACTGGCTTAATTATTTGAATTGTTGAGTCATCTTTAACACAGAGTAGTTATTTGCTTTTTATAGGGCCCCCAATAGACTAATGGGCACAAAACTTGCTAAAATAGCTAAAGTCATTTGATGTATGAGCATGCTCTATTTCATGGGAAATGGGAAAGTTGAAACAGAAACATTTGACAACCATTTTGCTCACAAATATACATTTTTTTCTGAAAAGTAAGACATTCAGAATCTTTCCTGGGTCAGGAACCAAACCCTACGTTCCCATATGCAGGTCTCTTGTGTTATCCATTGTGCTGTCTGATCTATAACCTTCAGCAAGGCAATTTTAGCTGCTAAAGTCAATGCTTGTCCAAGCAAAAAATAATAATTGCCAAAAACATTAATTTAATTGTATTTATCATTAAAATGTAGGCTCTTACAAAAATAAGGACTAGTTAGAAAATGTGTCCCAATTTAAGCAGGCAGAGCTTAATGGCTCCTAAGTCTTCTGTGTTTGGTCTGAGGAAAGGAATAACAAGCAACAAAACCTTTGGTTTAGGTCAAATAGCAATATGCTGTGATGTTTTTCAGACCAATTGCCGCAGATTTTAGTAACTATCAGAAAGTCCATATCTGACAATGACATTCAAATGTTATAAAAACTGACCAGTGCTTACGCTGTGTCCTCTTATTGGCTGATAGCAGGCTTATTTTTTAATTATAAAGGTATAATGTCATTTTCACTTATAGATTAGCTCAAAGAAGCAGCATGAAAAATATTAGCTTATTTGGAGAAGTGAAAGCTAAGAAGCCAATAATTACTTGTGATAGTGGCAAAAAAAAATTAGCTAACATATGAACATATCAAGTTTCATGAAAATCAGATAAAGTGTCAAAGGAGTTTTCCAAGCCATAAGCATGAATATGATATTGTTTAACAATATCAATATGTTTTTGATATGTATAAATATTTACGGTTTGGGAGTGTTTTAAGACCAATATGTTAACAATAAGCCAAAAAAGGACAAGGACTAGTTGGCAAAATTAGGTTTTGCATGACATGACATGATGCTCCAAACTGCAGTTTGGTTTGGTTTCCGTCAATTAGCAAACTGAAAAAACAATCTGGTCTCTACATCTTACAGTACAGGAGTTATGGACAGAGACGTAGTGGTGGGCATATAGCACCTTTATTCACCTTCCTATGGCTTAAGGTCTTTGCTCCCCTTACTACTATGGCAGAGAATCATAATAATGATAAGAAGAGGAAGTACAAAATTATTTAAAAGGGTTCCACCACCATCTGTGATGGAACCCCGAATGAAATAAAACGCCTGCAGGGTGTATGCAGTCAACTTAAAAATACATAACTGCAATGGAATATGGGACAATTATGTTTCCTAACTACAGTTCCTGAAGACGTACCCCCGTGGAAAAACTCAGTGAGAAATCCTCTTTGAAACACTATCAGCTGTATTTCTACTCATTTTTAACTTTTTTTCCCCGAGACCTTGGCTAGTGGTGTGGTCAGCGGGAGCTGTCTGGGATGGGTTGAGTGTGGTTGCTTGTGTGGGTCAGTCCATAATGATATAACCATATAAATAGCCACGTCTCTGGCTGCCTCTGAACAAGATGTCTCTTTCTCACTCACTTGCTACACCCACTTTGTATGTGTACTTGTGTATGCACACACGTACACATTTATACAGATATATAAGTAATCTAGTGAGCTGTATGATTCACACAGATTATGTATACATTGTAGATGCAGAAGCTGAGGAGTAATCCAGTCTTTTTATTAATTTAGAACTGCGTTCTGAAGCTCATGAGTCATATCTTAATAGGACATCATTCACGCTGCTGCATGAGGCTGAACAGGTTGTGTTTTAGAGATTTGTGCTCCGCTGGATAAAAACAGAGAAACGCTGTCATTATTTACAGAATCATACCCAGTCATTTCCTGCTGGTGTATTGATCTTGCCCGGCTATGTGGCAGCCCCACCGCCACGTCCACATCCTCACAGACTGGCCGCACGCCATCCTGTATACTGAAGGATTTGACCTTGGCTGAGGACTACCAGCATCTGCTGACCTCAGAAGCAATAATGTGATTATTGAGATCATGGAATCTACAGCCTCTTCCTCTCCCTTTCTCGCTCTCTCTCTCTCTCTCATGCTTTCTCCTGTGCTCTCTCTCTCTCTCTCTCTCTCTCTCTGTCCTTCTGTGTGTGTGTGTGTTCACCCCAGGGTTGCGATGGTTCAGCTTAAATTCTCTGACTCCTGTTTTGCTGTCTTGGCTCTGAGGATGCTCATAAGGGTCTGGTAATTGGGCACTGGTTTGTGGGTAAGGCAGGGGAGCAGAGCGTGGAATAGAAACATCCGCTGCAGCTCCAGTGCCAGAGCCGCCGGTGCAGCTCCAGACTTCTGTCAGCCTCCCTCCCCGCCGCAGCCCGCGCTGCTGTCAGAGTTCACTGCCTGCTTATAGTTTTATTGCGACCCCGAGAAGAAAGGATTTAAATGTCAAGGGGAGGCCAAAAACATCCGCTTGGAGTTTGATGACATTACGGCCTCAGTGTCACACTCTCCCTGCGAAATGCCATTACAGGCGGACTCGAGCCGCATTATCGGCAAAACGGTCCTCGGTAGCCCACACACTCGCACAGGGCGAGAGAGTTTTGAACATGGCTTAATCTAAATGAAGAGGATTTGGCCATTGTTCAGTGGGTTTTTGAGAAAGCGCAGGGGAAATGAGCAACAGTCTCTTCCAATTATGGAAAAAAAATGTTCAATTAAAATGTAAATGTGAAGTCTAAACGATACAGTCGCTGGGTTGTGTGGCTGTTTTCCTGGGCTCCCGTGATGGAAAGCTATTCAGACAATGCTATCACCACATCAGAAACAGGACCGCTTTTTTCTCTTTTGTCGTCGTGAAGCGTTCAGGTGCCACACAGACGAGTGTATTCTCTCAGATTTAAACAAACACAGTCCCACCTGGCTCTCTGTGGTTGCTGTGTGGGACTGGGCAGGGAGAGCTGTCTCCTTGCGTTCTGCCCTTTGGAATCTGTGCTGGCATCTGTCTATGAGGCACCAATTATTTCTGCTGACTGCTTACCTATAGCTGCACTGTTTGTTTCAGCTGCGTTATGTTTGCGCCTGCAAAAGAGAGAGAAAGAGAGAGAGAGAAAGAGAGAGAGAGAGAGAGAGAGAGAGAGAGAGAGAGAGAGAAAGAACGAGAGAGAGAGAGAGATAGAGAGCGGCAGAGAGAGTGAGAGAGAGAGAGTGCGAGAGAAAGAGAGACCATAACATAAACTGAAGTTAACACTCACACGCCCACAAATCCACCCACTCTGACACAAACACCATCCTTTATTGGTATCCTTGGTAAAGATGAGTAAAAAAAGAGCAGGGTCATAAAAGAACACCTCCAACTGGAGTAAATTTAGTCCGAGAAAACAAAAATCTGCAAAACCTACCTCACAGTTTTTGTTGTGCATTCATCTGAGTTAAGTGTAACTGAAGCTTGTTTCCATTTATATTTCACTTTTATATAAATATTATATAAATATTAAATAAATAACTTTGATATAATAAATATAAATGAGGTGACAAATTCCCTTCACCAGCACTGTGGAGGTTTAGAAAACACAGAAAATGAAATGAGATAAAAGTGTGTGGACCTTCATAAATCAGCTATTTATAAAAGAGTTACATTCCTGGAGATGTCCATACGTGCTAGTAAAAGAATAGTTAAGAAGTTTAAAACAGCCTGAGCTGTAGTGAAGAAATATGTTTACCCCCATACAGTGAAGAGGACAGTGGAATAGGCAAAGAATAACAATTTGAGAAGAATAACAATTGGAGAATTGCATTAGATATTACACTATGCGAGCAAATTATTTGGGTGACGTGCCTTGACTGAGTCTGAAAAGACCTTATCCGCACTGTTAAGTATGGTGTAGGACCATGTCCACAGCATCAAGGTCATCCCAGTCTAAAACCTGAAACTGTGTTTGGTGAGCGGAAGTGGAGAGCAGTTGTGTTAAATCAGCTAACAGTGGCTTGTGTTGGTTACATTCTGAGAGAGTGAGGCCAGTTATGGTGTCTTGTACTCCTGGCCATGGATTAATGTTGCATTTCCAGGGACCAAATTCCCGATCTTCCAACATATAGGCCAACACTTAAACACATGTGCCACTCAGGAGCATGACGTTTTCTGATTCTGATTCTGATTAATCACTCCAGCCTTACCCATAGGTGACCCGGCCTACCTTTCCCTATATTGTTCACCGCAGTGGGGCCTCAAACCATCCTTAACAGTCTAATTCCCTTGTCTACCTTCATCAAAGAATGATAACAGGGGCAGACGCTTGTGTTGGTTACATTCTGAGAGAGTGAGGCCAGTTATGGTGCCTTGGACCCTTGGGCATGAATTAATGTGGCATTTTCAGGCATTAAACTCCCATTTTCCTAAACAAAAAGGCCAACACTTAAACAAATGCGCCACTCAGGAGTTTACCAAGAGTGGTTAACTGTATGTGTGTGTGTATATATATATATATATATATATACTGACTTATTTTTAAATATTCAATTTCATTACTAGTGAATACCTTTGTAATGTAGTCCTGGTGGTGTAAAGAGTCATTTGTCATGTAAATGTGTCACTCATTTGTAAAGCGAGCTCCTTTAAACTGAACAAAGAAGGAGAGGGAATATGAGGGAGAGAGAGAGAGAGAGAGAGAGAGAGAGAAAGAGAGAGAGAGAGAGAGAAAGACATCCTGTGCCAAGAGGTGTTGGATGCCCAGGATGAATCACAGGGTCCTATCTGATCTCCCACAGCCAGTGCATTAGTCCCCCCTCACCACCATCTCCACCATATAATACACACCTGATGCTCATTACCCACAACCACAGCTTAGCTCACTCACCATTCCGGGGTAAGAGAAGTCCCGTTTAATGTGGCCATCCCGCACATCTTGCACAGAAATTGTAGTCCAGCTGTTTGTGTCGAGTCTCTATCAGTGGCCAGTTTCTACCCATAGAGAGGCTCTCCTGGCTCAATGATTTTGGTGGTGGATCGCTCTAGGAGTGACACTGAGGTGTGTAACTAGTCCAGCAATATCACTGTGCCTGAAACACTCATGCTGCTACCCTTCCAATTCCATGTCAGTGTCATGCTGAAAATGACCCTTGATAAGTGGCCTAGAGGGCTCAAAAATTATGAAAAACAACAGATGGGCTACTTTCCGTAATAGTGCGTCTTTGTAGTGGATCTGTAGGATAGATAGGCCTTATACAGAATCCAGTGAGTGAGATTTTCAACAAATGTGTGTAAGAAAATAGTTGCTGTGTTTGTTTGCTATCGTAATCAATTTTTTGTTCTCCCCAAAAACTTAATCACACTTTAAAGTGCCCGGTCATCTGCCTCAACTCCATTTTGCTAATGAGTTGGAGGTTAATTACACATTGTCCAATTTTCAGGCTCTTTCTCAAATGGACTGTTTGGCTATGGCCTCTTGATTGACAGGTGGAGCTTTCGGACAGCACCTCCCACACCATCACAGACGCATATGTGGGGAAGGAGTACATCATCCAGCTGGCTGCCAAAGACATGGAGATCGGCACGTGGAGCGACTGGAGCGTGGCCGTGCATGCCACCCCCTGGACAGAGGAGCCCAAGCCCATCACAGACGTGCTAATAGGTAGGGCTACGTTTAATGCTTGTTTCTGAATTTCAATTCATTTTCCACTTAATGGACTAATCAAAGCCTTAGACCTTCTCAGTTTCCTCTCACATTTACCTCATCACAGTGCCACATCCATCTGTGCGACAGGCAGTTTCTTCCTCCATAGTGCAATGAAACAATAGAACCTGTAATGCCCTCTACAGTTCCTGTAGTGTACTGCAGTCTGTCAGAATCGCCACATGGAAAGGCTAATGTGTCATGGGTACAAAACTGTGTAAACAGTCATATCAGGCATCCATCTTGGGGTGGCCCCACATGTAGGCAGTCCAGACAGGACAATCACGTGGGGCCTATAAAGTGGGGCAACCCCTTGCTGGCCAGGCGCCTAAAAGTCTTTATTGGATCCTTAATATGACTTTTTAAACAGTTTTATATCCATAACACATGAAAAGCTATGACAATTATCTACTTTAACCATTAGCCTAATTAAAACATCACTTTGATTTAGCCATAGCAATACTGTGTAAACAAAAAAATTGCATTCTCATTAGTAATTGAATGTGTTTTTTGTAATGAGAGCTCATTCATTTTTATGTATTGGGACCCAAAAGGTCCCACTTCCATCACTAGGATATGTTACAAAAGTATTGTAATATCTGACCATTACATCAACAGGGACTTTAATAGTATTGTATTCAAATACAAGGACTTTAACATGGAGTTGGTCCCTGTTTGCAGCTATAACAGCTTCCACTCTTCTTGGAAGGCTTTCCACTAGATTTTGGAGTTTCTGTGGGAATTTGTGCTGGCTCGCAATCTCGGTTCCAGTTCATCCCAAAGGTGTTGGATGGGGTTGAGGTCAGGGCTCTGTGCAGGCCAGTCAAGTTCTTCCATACCAGCCACGTCTTTATGGAGCTTGCTTCGTGCACTGGGACACAGTCATGCTGGAATAGAAAAGGTTCTTCCCCAAACTGTGTCCACAAAGTTAGAAGCATGGTGTTGTCCAGAATGTCTTGGTCTGCTGAAGCATTAAGATTGTCCTTCACTGGAAGTAAGGGACCTAGCCCTAACCCTGCAAAACAGCTGTGTCCCAATACATGGTACATACAGTGTATATCACATGGATGTTATAAAGAATGAACAAGTTATTTTGTTTTTGAGTAGACAGTGCATAGACCCAGTGTCACCAAATTAATGTCATTACCAAGTAATTGCCTAATAAGCCGTTTCCCCGGCCTTACCCATAGGTGACCCTGCCCACCTTCCCCTCTGCTGTTCACCCCAGTGTTAGTGTATTAGGGCCGCAAACCGTCCTTTACAATCTAATTCCCTTTTCCAGTTTCATCAAAGAATGATACGTTCTTGCACTGAACAGGAGGAGAGTTGTTGCATTGCAAAGTCAGACTGCCTCCTGCTGGACAGACGGCCCTTTACACATTAAAAGTTCATGTGCTGAGAAACTGATATTGCTCAGGTGGGATTTAACCACGGAAAGCACTAGCGGATCAAGGGTATGAACAAGTTACCAACAGAAAAAGAGGCTACATATTCGCCTCTGGATCTCTTTCAATCTCAGCATATAGAATTCTCGTGAACGAATTTCATAGTACTTCAGTCTCTAGTCCTTAAAGAGTAAAATAACTCAAGCAGGTTTTTGTTGTTTCATCCATATATACAGAAGAATTTAAGGGTAAGCTGTGACTAAGAGTTTCTGTGCATAGGTCGCTCTCTATCCACTTAAGCTCTCGACAGTGCGAACTTTCCTGGACTGTGGTCAAGTGTCTTAACAGGGCTCTGTTAAAAACATCAATTACACTGTGAATGATGCTCAGTCCATGTGCATCTACAGAAGTGTGGAGGTTCGTGTACACAATTTATTTTTAAGGATTCCTGTTGAGGGAAACAGATTGCGTGCAAGGATCAGGAGACACTCTGTCTGGGTCACGATCCCCACTCCTGAGCGCTCGGCGTATCGACTGACGCGTCCTCCAGCCGACGAGAGAATTCTACAAGACTTGAAAGCCTCGGTGACTCTGCTACGCACGTTTTTATAAATAGCATTGACAGCTTGATGACTGTTATTAGAAGTAATATCTGGTGGCTACTACCCTGCTCGTTCTGATCCACTAGACAGTATTGGATTTCTCCCCCTCCGAGCAGACGGCGCATTTAATTCAAGCTATACTTGGAAAGCGGGGGTGAATCCGAAAGTCAGCAGAAGGGTGGGTTTTCGATTGCCACCGTTTTTCTTTTTTTTTTTTTTTTTTTTGCCAAGATCCCCGGATAAAACCCTCCCTCTGTAAGCACCGCAGCTGTTCTCTCCTGGGTCTTGTCCGCGCTCCGCCTCTCACAGTGCAACGCTGTTTGTGTTTGTGCACATTTTAATTTGGTTAATGAGGAACTTGACTTTGCCGCAGTGTGCGGGAGGGCCTTCCATTTGATCAGAGGAAGTGTTAAGCGCCCCACCCCCGAGTCATTTCACACATCGCCACACAGCACAAATAACGCAATAAACAACTGATATTAATTGAAAGAATAACTAATTCCTGCTTGCACCTGCGATGATTAATCCGTGTTGCAGCCGTGCAACATAAACAAGCCCGGCAACGCAAGCCGAACTGTCATTGTTCCGCTGGCATCTGAAAGCACACTCAGTCTGCAACTTCCAAAACTGGCTGCTTTTTGGCTTCACTTGGCTTTCATTGGGGCCTCACCTGAATCCATAATTCAGAAAGTGTTTTCACTGCTTCTTCATCACTGCCAATATCCAAATGGGTAACAGTCAGAAGGGACTGATCGTAGATCTTCCTGATGTAGCAGTTTGCTACACTGGTCACACACAAAGAAGCGGCTGAAATAACCTCCATAAATATTCTTTTTACACATATTTCTGTTTTGTGGCTCTGCATAATCTCCCAGCTGGAAAGCTGAAATGAAGTGGCATTGCAAATGTTATGCTTTCTGTTTTTGTTTGCTTGTTTGTTAGTCTTCCTTCGTTTTTTTTCAAGACCAACCACAGTTTTATTGACTCCAATTATCTGCATGGCGTCTGTTTATTTTTCTCTTTAATTGCATGCTTGTGTTTAATACACACAGTAATTAGCAGTAGACTTGACACCAATTTGACTAGGGTCTCCTAACACGTAACTCTGTCAGAAAAGAAGACATTAAGCTGTTGTTCTCCTCCCAGCAGAGACCACTCCTTCCTCCGCCCCACCCTCAGCCAAGCCAAGGGTCGGCGCTGCAGCTGCCGGTTGCTCCGCTCTCCTTTGCTCGTCCCACATCCTCCTGGCGTGCATTCTGCTGTCCATCATGTGGTACGTAATGTGTTCTGTGTGAAAACTACATGTTTCTTACCCAGAAGGTCTACATTTGTGCTGCCTCTCACCCTCAGAGACTCCTGAACCAGGCTAGTAAGAACTGAACATCTGCTACTGATGTGCCGGCAGCTAGAATTAAAAAATCAAAGTCAAAGTCAAAGTGGACTTTGTCATCTCAGCCCTAAACACGTGTACAGTGAGACGAGATGGTGCGGCTCCAGATTTTACAGTGCACAAAGGACACAGAACACCCATATATAAATAAACTATAAATATAAACTCTAAACTTGCAAAATGTGCAATTTGGTACACGAATGTGCAGTTTAGTACAAGGTAATTTTTAAAAGTCAAAAACATCAGCAGTCAGGTGGAAAGCAACAATACTGAAATGTAATTGTGTGCTTTTTAAGATCAGCAGCGGTTCAAAATAAATAAATATACCTTTAATCTATTAAAAAATATCAGTCTTCTGGGATTCTCAAAGGATTTGGTTGAGAACCATTGACCTATAGACCTCAAGGCACCCTGTACTGCAAATGTCATCAGTTACAGACTCGTACTGCCTACAGTTTTGTGATTTCTCTGGTGAAACACACCTACTACATCCACTGAGCTGAGCTTGACTAAATAAATCACAACACTGTGCTGGACTATGACCCTCCAGAACCATAATTGATCACCCCTGTTGTATCCAGTGTGCCATTCAGTTTCTTTTCCTATTTGCAAATGCCACCGTAGGTGTAACATTGAGACAGCTTCTCCTAGTGGAGCTGCCTCCCATCTGACAACCCTGCCAAGATCATAAGGAGAAAGAATCGGAGACCGAACCTACCTCTCACTAGATGCTTTCACACATCCTCATTAGGATTTTACAAGTCACCGAGCCCAGAATCACAGGGGGGAGGTGTAACCCACGGACCTTAGGACCAGTAAACTTGATTGATCCCCAATAGCAGCTGGTTGAGGGGGCAAATCAAGTAACGAGCAGAAGATACATTATGTGGGCAGCCTGCCTGATCCCCTGGAAACTCTGCACCACAGCATAATGAGCCGAGCACTAATTAAAGCTAGCTCACGCGGCGTCTGTGGGTCTGCAGAAGAAACAAGGCGCGCAGAAATAATACCGTTCATACCACTAGCTTGACTGACTAGGGCGGCCCTTAGTTCAGAAACGTGCCACCATCCACACGGCTAGCATACATCGCTATCCTGATTGACTGGGAAGTGCCCCCAGCACTGGGATTCACTTCAAAGTAGCTTAGAAGCAGTACATAGCATTATCTCGGGGCCAATAGTGTCTTCCCTCTGGGGAGACTACATACATGCGGAGATATCTCAGCCCCACACTTTTTTGGAGCGCTGCAAGAGGGAAATTTAATTGGCCAGTCAGTCAGTAATGGTCTGAGGCCTGGATTAGCCTTACAGGTTCCTGCCCCCCCATCGGTAGAGAGTCTGAGGTGGTCAGATAGAATTTTGATGTGCATCTATTATTGTCCATCTCATAGTGTGCTAGGGCAGCCCCTGCTATGTTCACTGCATTACTGCCTTTGTGGAAGTGCTGTCTGTAGCTGGCCCCTGGACAGCCCCTGGAAGTCAAATTACATAATACAGCTCTTGGTTCACGCCAAGGTTTGAACTTGATGATTCTATCTAGGAGCTGTTGACTTCCCAAGTCTGCCTTTTTGAGTTCCGCAGTTTCTAGTCAAAAATGAGAGACTGACTGGTTGTGCACACTCAGTAAATCCTTCCTCATCACTTCTCTGAAGCTGTTTGATTTTTAAGACGAAAAATCAATGCATTTGGAGCCAGTTTCTTTCCCTAGATAGCAAAGCTGATTCCATATGCATAGTCCATTGTATTGCAAAGCTATTGTAAAGCTCAAATGATGCAGGATAGCACTTGGTTCATGTTAAGGTTACCTGGAGGTGATTCTATTTGCGGGTTGTTGACTTTATTAAGTCTCGGAGTTCTCTAGTTTCACAGTGGAAAAGTTGAAGGACAGGCTGACTTGTTGTGCACACCAAATAAATCCTGCCTCATCATTTGTCAGTGCCTGGTAGATTCTCTAGAAAAAAATCTTCCTGTATTTCTCGTTTCCTTCACCTAGATGGCAGGACTGATTCCATCTACTGAAAAGTTATTTTGAATTCAGGTGCCAACCACAGCATGGCAACCTGAAATCGAAGCTAGCTTCACCCATGAAATATAGCTATCTTTACAATCTTAGCATCAACTGGAAGAATTTTTGGATGTAGTCTCGCACAGCCAGATGTGATCTTGTAACGAGAACATCTGGGGATAAGCATGAGAATTTTGGGTGGGTGAGAACATCGAGCTCTTAGGGTGGAAGTAAACTGAGTGTAAAATTGATAAACTCTTGAAGATGGACCTCAAAGCAAGGGGCAAGGGTACATTCTTTAACAATGTACAACACCCTCTTGTCAGTCCATGATCATAATGTTATTTAGCATGGCTGAAAAGTCCCCCAAACAAACTCCAGTTAAGCATGTAATGTTATATGTGTTGCATTATATACACAGTATATGCGATAAAAATACACACAATCTCTTGCAAGGGAGGTTCCATTAGCCAGCAACAGAACATTAGCTAGCTTGTTTTGTCTGTATTACTCTTATGTTAATATAGTATAGACTACACAAATTTAGGGCGGTCTTCAGAGAAGGGTGTACTTTTGTTACTGTTGATTTCACCACAATTTGGCACCAAAAGATCTACAATCACCAAATATGCTTGTTATAAGATCACGTTTGACTTCCCAAGACTGTTTTTGTTTATGTGCTTCTGGAAGCATCATTAACTGAAATATAAATGACATTATTAAAGATGAAATCTGACCTAAATGAAAAATTTAGAGAACAATTGGTACATCTGTTGTGAACATTCCTTCCCACCTTTTACGCTCAACAGTGCCACAATTGGGAGTGTAATTTTCCACTTTTAAGACTAGACTTTGAGACTTGTTCGGATGATGTATCTTGAGGGTGGGAGGACCTTATAAAAAACAATAAGCATGAGTGGAGACATGAGAGCGGTCTGTTTGAAACGTTCTCCAAGCCAAATATCATGTCACTGTGTTCGTTCCCAATGGTCATCGGCATGGATTTGCATGATGGGTGTAGTAATAAAAGAACACTGATGAATGTAATGAATGAAAGTGAAACAAAACCCTGAATTCCGTCAAGGCTGAGTGATACAGTGCTAAGAATGCAGAATACAACATGACAAATAATGGTGCTACTTTACAACCCTTATGAAGGGCTTATAAATGATGTATAATCAGGTTGTTAATTAGGTTGTAAATCATTAGTAAGCAGTTATAAACAAGTTATAACAGTTGTCAAACAAAGATGCAAGCTCACTGTTTGGCAAGGTCTGGTGTTTTAATGGTAGTAGCATTACAACACTAGGAAAACCAGGGGGCTCAGCAAAAGTTTTGTAGGCAAAATTATGCATACACCTGCCTGTTCCTGCCACTCTAAAGTTCTGTGCCTGGCCCTGCGTGAGAAATCTATAAGCAAATCAAATCATGACTAAGCACTGCTTAGTGAAAGGTACCACCAGGCAGTCAAAACCTAATGTTTTATACGGCCATGCCATATTAAAGGAGGTTTTAATATGAAATCTGCTTGTCAAACATGAACCTGATGCTGCTAACGCAGCCCCCGATGCTTTCAGCAGCACTCTTTCATAAATTATGCTCCCGGTGTTCAACCCCGCCACTGAAGCATGTCTTCTTTTTCTCTTTTGCAGATGTTTATGATTCATTCCTGTGGAAAAAAAAGTCTTCTAGTTCTATTTTGCACATGTTAATGGATATCGTGCATTGATAATTTAAATCAAGTTGTTTTTTTTTTTCTCACAAAAAGAAGAAAAGATTAATAAATGATGTTTTGCGAAAGGAAGAACAAAAACAAAGAAGAAGCAGAAGAAGAAGATTTAAAGCGCATCTTTAATCTCGGGCCGCGCAGCTGATGGTGGAGGGAGCACAGGCACGGGAGAGTGACCCCCCCACCCCCAGGGAAGCAAAAGATATGGGGACAAATGAGTCAATTCAAGCATCTGTCTCACAGCAGCACAACACCCAAAACCAAGCATCCGTCCTCGTTCCCTTTGGAATTTTTCTTTTTTAACGAACAAACCAGAACCAAATTTTTTCCTCTATTTTTTTTTTTTTTCTTCTGGGACGTTTCACACAAACGCACACTGGTGACGGTCATACGAGTGTGTGATTAATTAATCAGCAACATACAGCTAACTCATCATGCCAAAGACAGAATGAGAATGAGGATGCTCGTTCTTCTCGCCATCCCTCACTTCCCACCCCCCAAAAACCCCACCCCCCCGGCCTGTTGTCTGTGCACGGTGCCTGGAAGCTGCAGTGCGAAATTTCCATCCAGCAAAACAGGAGCTTCATAGACTGAGGACTAACAAACTTAGAATGAAGGTCGTTGTTTGATTATTGGGCTCTTTTTTTCAGCATTTACCTTTCTTTGTATTATTTTTCCTATTTGACCCTTGATATTGAGAGGTAAAAGACACATAGACACACACACACACACACACACACAAACTCATAAACTCACAGACGGAGGGTTTTATTCCACGGTAATGTACTGGACTGCCTTTTTAAAATGAGAAAAACATCATGAATCGTATCCGTTTCTTTCGCCTGAGTTCGGAGTTCTGCGTAGAACCCCTTTTTCTCGCTCTCCAGACCCGTTCGCCTTTTCAGCAACTGCTTTATTTTTGTTGTTTGTTGTTATCAGCCTTTAATAGCCAATGTTACAGTTCTTTTGCTTTATTCAAGGAAGATTGTGATTTTACACTTTTTGTTTCTTTGTTTCTTTGTTTATTAAACAATATCCACATAGCATTTTAGTTCCTTTTTTTTTGTTCGTTTGTTTCTCAAACATTCACAATTGCTTAATTCTCCACGATCATATTTTGTAAACTACGATATGTATCTTTAACATGGAAAAAAAATACTTTATTATTTAATAATGTATGTATTAGCCTTAGATTCTTGTAACCTGTATCTGGGTTCTTTTTATAGATGTATATAAAACGAGAGGTTGTTCATTAAATGTGACCATTTCACAATGAGTTGACCCTGCCCATCGTCTGTTGATGTTGATGTTTTACATTCAGAAGCCTTATGTGCGGAATTATTTCTCTCTCTCTCTCTCTCTCTCTCTCTCTCTCTCTCTCTCTCTCTCTCTCTCTCTCT
>JBBPCX010084023.1:0-27075 GCA_037974365.1 Hydrocynus forskahlii | reverse complement strand
CGACTTCCTGCTTAAATACTGTTGACGTGAGTCATTTCCGAGACCGATTGACTTCACGTGATCTGGTGTGTGTGACATAGCTGCTATTTCAAGTTTATACAATTGCACTGCAAATATATATAATTATGAATATAACTGCACTGTTTTACTATAATCTATACCCCATATTATATAATATATATACTGTGTATATCACATATATCACATATATCATACATGTACTATAATATCAGTTATAATGCCTTTTTGTACGTTTAATAAAGTTTAATCTAATTGAATCTAGAAATGAACAGGTGTTGATACTAAACAGGAGGGCATGATAGGGGCAGAGCTAGTGATGATAAACAAAAACAAGGTGTGGCTAGGAATGAAAAAGAGAAAGAATGTGTAACTGAAAGCGAGGACAGGGCTTGACAGAACGAAGTGAGACTGTTACAGAAACTGCCCCCAGAGCACATCTCCCGAGGTGTGAAAATGATGCAGCCCAGGAGCTGGCCTGCTTACCTCGCGGAGGAGCTGTGGCCAGCTGTGTAGCTTGCCACCTCTCTGTGGGGTAACCCCTCTCCACAGCCTGGCCCAGACATGACAGTTACATGCTGCATGCTAATAAAATAAATAAATTAAACATAATTAACAAGTTTCGACTCATATTTTCATGCCTTGTGATGCTCTCTTCTATGATAACCCTTTAGGCATAGTTTAACAGAGCTGAAAATAAACAATATAACAGTCCCCAAAACACCAGTTTCTCAAATTTCTGGATACTGAAACACATGTTTTAGAGTAAACAATTTAGACAAGTTAGCTTTAAAATAGTTTTATATGATAGTCATGTGACAAGCTGTTTTTACATACTTATGAAACATAAATAAAATAAAAATTGAAGTAACCATTTGGGAAATAAATTTTTGAAATGTTTTTTTAAAACCCTGAAAACTCTGTGCCATGTGTTCACACTCCAAATGGAGAATGACCTCTAAAAGAATTATGTATCATATATTTATGACACATAATACCATTCTAATAACAATACTTTTCTGTGCTGATTACACAATCTGCAGTGTGCAGTTGAACACCAGAGTTGGCAAAAACAACTGCTCAACATATACACTATGGTTAAATCCTGAGGGGCAACATATTCAACACTTATTCATCTTATCACGATGAGTATCGTCAATGAATGAACCAACACCAACATCTGCCAATCTGCCCACAAGGTTGAAATGCAAACAAAAGAAACCACATCATAAACAAATCTCCTGCCCTCATGACGAAAATTGTTAAACAGGCAAAACAGCATTCAAGGTTGTGTCATACATTTATGATAACAAAAAAAACACCACACACACACACCAAAGTACAATACCCTTAACAGGTTTCAAAAAGAAACAAACAGATTTTAAATGTGTGTCTGTTTTCTAGATACGGCTCCTCTTGTGTCTTCAACATGAAACACAATGGAAATATAACTAATGAGTCAAAAAGAAAAGAAGTCAATCTCTCAGTCCATATTCAGTCCAATTTTTGCTTGCCGAAATTAAAGAATGTTGACGTTCCTTATAAAGTAGAAAAGATTTTGTGATATCTGTCTATGGGCAATGGACCCAGGGATTGACCCGTATTACTGGCAGTAGAGGTATATTTGGATCGAAACTATGTTGCTCAGAGTGATGTCAGTGTCTAGTTGAGCTATGGAGGCGGCTCAATAAACATTGACTTACTGGCTTTATTTATAAACTAAATCAAACAAATAATAAAATAGCTAGAATGAGAGAAATGGGAGATAAAATAGCTAAAATGAGAGAAATTGTAGAAGTGATACTAAAAGGGAAATGTGGGAAAAGGAAGAAACCGAAAGAAGGCTGAAACAGAAGGCAATGGCACAAAACCTAAAACGTATATATAAATGAGAAGAGAGGAGAACTACATGACCCTAGGAAGAAAGTGAGCAGAAAGGGTAACCGAAGAAGGCAAGGGTAAGTGAGAGAGTGAACTAGGAAGTGAAAGGGTAGAAGTCATTGGTAAAGGACGCAAAAGAGGTCTTATTCACTCTTTCTCAGCTCATTCCTTACATTTGACAAATAGATTTGAGCTTCTAACGTTCCTCAGTGATGATCAGTTTGAGGGTGCGGAACAAGGTCATTTGTTTTCACGTTTGATGGTGGAGTTGCACACTAAGAACATCCTTGGGCCAGTGCTCTCCTCAGCTGAGTTGCACAGGAACAGAAGAACACTCCTGAAGCCAATCTTCAGCATCATGACCATCTTGAGGAACATGGCAATGAACACAGCTATTTTCAGCTTAAGGAAATTCCCCCATCTTGAAGAGAGCTTTGAACCCCCTGTCACCAGACATACCATAGCTACACTCCACCCTCTCTGCATCTCTTTATCCAGGATTCCCTAAGAAATGTATCTTCTGCAGGATCTATGCTCTCTGACTCCACAGCTACTAGCCCCCAGATTGTAACTAAGAATCAGCATGCAACTCTGCCACCTACTCGGGGTCAACAACGGCCCTGCCCTCCGATAGGTCGAGCTCTTCCACAGCACCAGCAGCTTTAGGATCCAATCACTATTTGTGAGCACTATTTGTGAGGACTGGTCGTTAGTAATGGTAGTAATGGTAATGGTAATCTATCTAGTAATGGTAATCTATCTGAGTGCGAACTGAACCTTCTCAGCAAAGAGTAAAGAAACTATCTGGTTTAATGTATTAAAATCCAACCAAGTATCAGTCAAGAGTATAAAGTCAGTCTTTAATGTACAAGAAGGGGGTGATACAAATTGAGGCCTTTGATGAATAGAGCATAATTTAGAGTGATTAACCCTTAGAGCTGACAGCACTTTGTTGAATCTAATCATAGTTATTACTGACAGCTCTTGGGGTTAATCAAGGTTCAGTTCGCACTCAGATAGATCTGTGTGAGGAGGAACCCAGATCAGTAAAAAACAAATACACTACAAAAGGAGGAGGACGCAGAAGGCATCTGATAAGCAGGCTCTGCAGTCAGGGTTGTTGGCTGTGCTTGCACAAAACATATTGTTCTTCTCTAACACATACTTCGATAAGCAAGAGCACTATGTGCATGATATGACCCCGTTTGGTCTCACAATATGCTTCACTAAATAGTATGCTACATTAATTGAACAATCATTATTTCTGCATTCTAGAGAGTCATGTTGTATTTTTTCCATCACATGTCATAAAATGTGGGGTTGCCTAGTCGGTAGGATACTTGAACCAAGAGGTCATGAATCCTACCTTCAGCATACCACCACTGGATTCCTGAGCAAGACCCTTAAACCCAAGTTGCTCCAGAAAGACTGTCCCATGTTGTAAGGGAATGGAAATCGCTTTGGATAAAAGCATCTGCCAAATGCAATAAAATGTAGATACTCACAGAGAATGATCAGATTAGCCATCAAAGCACTGTACTAATTTAAGTGATGCTTTTTCTGAAATGCAATTAAATGAATGAATTTTAACACTTATCATAGTGGCAGATTTTAGTATCCATACTGCCCGTCCTAACAACAGCACAGCCAAAGAAATTACTGCCATATTTGACCCCTTTGAAGTCACTCAGTATGTGACCGGCCCCATGTGACCGACCACATCTGTTGTCATACTCTGGACTTGGTTAGCAGTAAAGGCCTCAGTATTACTTCTCTGAATGTGGCTCGGCCTAATCATCACTGTATTTTCTGTGATGCATTGGTTTCTCCCATCAACCAAAGGAGACCTATAACTATCAAAAAAGGTAAATTAATGAAAATGCCAGTTCTGTCTTTATGAAATCCTTAGAGAAAATGCTGATAGGCTGAGCATCGTTGGAGGCAAACTAAACTCAAAGTCAACTAGGACATTTTCAAAGAGAGACTCCACAGGTACAATCATGAGTTGGGCAGAGTTCCTCACAATTATAAAATTAAATGAATTTGCATCTTTTTAAATCACAAAATCAAAAATATTACACACTATCTCCACTCACTTGAGTAGTGTCTTGAACTCTATTTCACCCCACAGAAATAACTTGTCAGTCATGTCTAACTTTGAGCACATGAAAGCTAGAACTGAAGAAATAGTGCTTCCTCTTACACCATCTTTGTCTCGATTGGCCCTTGTTACTTGAAGAAACCTGCCATGCCATATGGAGTCCCACAAGAATCCATTCTTGGACCACATAGGGAACATAAACAGAAGCCAGTCCTTTAACCTAAAACCTCTCACTAGCTCCAGACTTGGGACAGAAGGTAAGTCTCAGCTTCAGATGTGGATAGGGAGTCTTGAAGGAGAGCACCAAGGCTGTGGCTTCACACCATGCGCCAGCTGTGGTGAGTCAGACCAGCCCGAGGTCTACCCACCTTGCCAGTCAGTGCTAGAAGAACCAAGGGAAGAAAAGCTCAATCAATGTCCAATGGCAAAGACCTACAATGGGCAGAGAGCCAGATCCCAGAGAGCTTTCCCAGATGAGCAGGTATACAGCACAAAAGAAGGTTACTACTGAGAGGCCACTGAAGGCTTGCTATGATGGTTATCCCATCCCAGACTGCTGGAGCAGCTGGCTTAAATACAGAGAGGAAGACACACACAGACCAGTGAAAACACACAACCAATCTAACCAAACAGGGACCCAAACTCAAACTAATTGACACAAAAGGAGAGACAGCTGAGCTGAAAGACCAGGCGTTTAGCAACGCAACCAGCACTAAGCATGAAGGCTCATTCCATGCAGGTGTGTTACTAGGTCCCACGCCCAAACATGCAAACCAGCGCGCAAACGAGGGAGGCGTGACGGAACACTTCCCTCTAGTAGGCTGATGAGCTGGAGCATTGGACATAGGGCAGAGGTGGCGTGACAATAGCAAGATTTAAAACACTTATTTTAAATATCTGCTCATCCATTGCACTGTTAATCTTCTTTTATTGATTTCCTTTGCATTCTTTTATTTCTTTTTTATAGCTGAAATTGGTGCCACTTCTTGTCTCACAGTTTTTGAAATATTGGCACCATTCCAACTCTAAAATGTGCAATGTACAGCTTTTTGATAACAGGCCGAATACTAATAATTTGAAATCTATCATTTTCACAACTGACTTAAATGGTAGAATGCTCAGGCATTATGATGTCGTCTCACTCTGCAAGCTAGCTGAGTCAGGTGGAAATCAACCCCTAAACAAACATCATTAGGAATGTCGAGTTTGGGAGTTTTCTTCTGTGCACTTTTCTTCTGCTGTTTTGATCTATTTTATGACTATGCACGCCTTTTCTTTTTTAAACGTGCGGTGTGTTGGGTGAAGATTCAAAATGTTGCTGATTCGATCCCCGCTGTGACCAGATTTCACGGTGTCCAAAATTGTTCATTTAATTGGTAATTGAAAATAAATGTGGAGAGATCGGGTGAGAGGCCTAAAGAGCTAATTGATTTGATGTGTCTGTAAAATTTGTAGGTTAAAATCTGATTAAAAGACAAAAGTTTTGGTATATTGCTCTTTAGTCAAGAAGTCTTTTTGACCAACGTTTTAACATTAACCTTGACCTGCGAATCCATATCAACCACCAAGCAACAGCATTCCAGCCACTACAGTTACCATAGCAACTGGCTAGCTACACCTTATCAACCGCCTACACTGCCACAGTAACCATCTATTAACACCATAGCAACCACCTAGGAACAATCACAGTTACTGTAGTCATCAAGCAATTTTCTTGTAGAAAGTTTTTAATTATTACTTTTTTATAGCTGGAATTTATAGCTTCTCATCCTACAGTATTTGAGATACTGACATGGTTTCAGTGCTAAAACTTTCAGTGATGTGTAAAGTGGCCATTTGTGTCACACAACACACAATGTGCAATTCTTCTCTGCATTAAACCTATTCACCCAAGTGACGCACCCAAGTGACGCAATGGCAGCTCATAGGTACCACTGACAGTCCTGAGATTCAAACCCACACCCTTCTGATCGCAGCGGCAATGCCCCGGCCACCAGCTGCCCCAGTAATATCTGGTGTACTGCGTGTATATGCAGCTTATCGATTGGATGACCCTTTAATGTTTTAACCCTGTGTCTAATTGCTATGCTGATCTGTGTTGGAGAGAAATAAGAAATATATGAGTAAACAGCAATGTTGGAAAGGAAGGCCCATTGAAACTTAGAAGGTGTTAGTGTAAGCAGATGTTTTAACACACAGCAAATTGGTTAGATACTTTAGCATTCTTGATTAACCATCTCAGTGTTTTATTAGTCTTGAATACACGAGGAACGTTCAAAAACTTTCCACAATTTTGTATTTTTGTTCGAAATGGTGAAGGCTGGAAGGGTTGTAACTGAGCATGTTTGAGAGTTTAGCTTCATATACCGCCATCTGATTTTCACCTTTTTGAACCACTCAAAGAGGCTTTAACGGGAGGAAGATTTTCATGTCATGATGTGAAAGCAATGGGGCATAAGCATTTTTTGCTGATGGCACTAAGCACGATGCTGGGAAAATTGCATCAGAAAGGAAGGTGACTATGTAGAAGGTGACTATGTACATTTTTAAAAAATCTAATATATTATGCTGTACAGCATATGTACACTGTACACAATGTGTATCAAACACATACCTGAATCTGTTTTTTATCCCTGAACTTTCAAAATGGCAAAAGGCTGATTGCTTAGAAGTATTTTGTTTTATGCACAGTCAGGTGAATGAAAAGATACCCTGTAGTATCTATTGTATCTATCTATTGTACCCAAGTATCTATTTTATATAAAGTCATTTACAGGACTGTTTTGATGCTGCATTATAAGTGTGAATGGTTCCCGGTAGAGAAAGATTAAGAGTTCAGTATTTATGTGTATAAATATAATAATAGAAATTTCAAATGTTGGCAGTTGTCACGTCTGTGGCACCTCCGTCACGCTCCCAGCAGAGTTTGTCTCCGGAATTCTGACCTGGGGATTCCCCGTTATGCCCCTGTCTCCACAGGCCCATTTGTTCATGCTTGAAAGCGGCGCCTGGAAACGCACCTGCAGCAAGGGAGCCTGTGCGCGAGCTGATTTGCGCTGCCTAGACGCCAGCGAATTAATTTCAGCTGTCTAACATGCTGTCTCCCTCATCAATCCACATGGAAAGCCTGCATGCTAACTCTCCGGGTAACTCCCTGTGTGTTGAAGGAAAAGCTCTGCAGCCTCATCTCTCTGGACACTCGTGCTGTCCGGTGACACTTCTCAGCGTCAATACTGACTGGAAGCTCCTGTAAGAGGTGCCAGCACAGAGTACTCCCCCATAAGCTGAGACTATGCTTTCCGTCTCTCCCTCTCTCTCTTGTGCTACAGAAGTAACCAGCGAGGCTAAACGTCCCGTGGCTGGATACCGCCCTCAATGGCTGCCGCACATAGTGGAGCTGCCGTTCCCTGTACTAATTTCATTGGTACCTGCTCAGCAGAAGAGTGACTTCTTCATTGAGAGTGGCCCTTGCGTTTGGCTGGACGAAGGAGAGCGGCTCCAAGCACCTCTGTTAAAGACCCTTTGGTTGACTGTCTTGGTTTCTCAAAGCCCCCGTTTGTCTGGTACTCCAGAAACCTCAAATATTGGATATTTGATGTTTCAGTGTATTTGTCAAAGAGTTTGAAGATGCCTTTTTGTATCTGATATATGCACTCAATCTTATAACAGCTCATTATATGGTTATGTAACTACACTTACTCTGTGAAAAAGTGTGAACTAAACGTTTTGCAGGTTTATTACACTCTAAGCCTTATACATTGAAATCGCTGCAATCTGACTTCATTGATCACATTCATAACTTTAGAATCTGAAATGAAAGCTGACATGCTGACAGAACCTAGCCATTCAAGGTCAACATGTTTGTCACCATCAGATAAAGATTCCTGTAGTTATCTCTGTTCAGTAATGTCACTGAATCTAAGAAACATGTCCACTCAGATAATGAAACGAGGAAGCAGGGAGGGAACATAAATGTGCTCTGCCACTGTCTAAGAGTGTGAAGTCTAAGTCTTATGGAGTCATGGTATGTAGGTTGATCTGCTGGTAGGATAAGAAAAGTTATAAAACCTGCTACAGTCTGATCGTTGCCAACCTAGGATGGCCAGTTTCGAGGTGAGGCTATGACACACTTTTATTTGTAGTTATATTTACTTTATATTTTCATTTAAAGTTTTTCTATTGTGGACAATGTGGTTTATGGATATGTATATTTTGCTTTAAATTGACTTATGTGCTCATATTTCATGCTTTGAGTAGAAAGTGTAAGACACACTGAGGGAGTATCAGTATTTGGGTTCTCTGGTTGTAGTATTTGGACATTTTGGACTTTTTATGTGATGTGTATAAACAAAGGAATATTTACAATGACACTGATTGTGAGTGTAGCGATGATGGTGTGGCTGTAAAGTGTATGCCCAGAAGTAATTATACCTTATTTCTCATATTTACAATAATGTAATTATTTATAATAGTTTTTTTTCCCAAAGACTGATCCCAAAGAAGTTTCAATAATAGTATAATAGAATAACAGATATTTAGAAAAATCCATTAAAAATGTCTAAAAGGAAATTCAGCCTGCATCAACAAAAGAATAGTATAGACCATATACATGTTTATGGAGGAGATATAAAATACACAGAATTTTCAAGACATAAACATTTGTGGGTTGTCAAATGTTTGTAAATAAGTGAATAACTACATGACAAGTTGGTCTAAGTCATTTATAAGGTTTGAAATGTGCAAATGGATACACATATGTATGTCAGATAAGATAATGGGCACTCTAAATGAAGTGGAGCAAAACCGATTGGGTTCTAAGTAAATAATAATATACGATTAGTGGAAGACCAGGACAACTGGGCAACAAAACTTTCAGCACTGCATGAAGTGGGTGATGGCCATACACATCCCAATTAACATTTTCATTGTCCATGTTTGGGCAGTGAGCTTCCCTGGATTTTACACATCTCTAACTTTGTTTCTTACATCCAAGAAGAACATCAGATTCTTGTTTTTTTTTGTACATGCTCTGTTACATCAGCTGTAATGGACTGCCAAAGAGTTTGTCTGCCTGCCTGTGCCTCTAGATCCCTGATCTGTGCAAATAAGGAAGAGTGAAGGTTTTTAGTGAGCAGGCTGAAGCCAATCAGTAAGTGGTGAGTCAAATACAAATTCACCCCCATTGTTCATGAAAACAGGTCAAATAACACTATTTTCTAACTCCACTATATGGACAAAAGTATTGGGATGCCTGACCATTGCACCAACAGGGACTTTAATGACATTGTAATTAAATACATAGACTTTAAGATTGAGCTAGTCTCCCCTTTGCAGCTATAACAGCTTCCACTCTTCTTGGTAGGGGTTGGGTGGAGTTGAGGTCAGCGCTGTGTGTGGACCAGTCAAGTTCTTCCACACTGAACTGATCCAACCATGTCTTTATGGACCTTGCTTTGTACACTGTGGCACAAATGCTGAAATAGAAAAGGACCTTCCACAAACGGTGTCCACAAAGTTGTACACATTTTGGACTTTTTATGTGATGTGTATAAACAAAGGAATATTTACAATGACATTGATTGTGAGTGTAGCGATGATGGTGTGGCTGTAAAGTGTATGCCCAGAAGTAATTATACCTTATTTCTCATATTTTTCAATAATGTAATTATTTATAATAGTTTTTTTCCCAAAGACTGATCCCAAAGAAGTTTCAATAATAGTAAAATAGAATAACAGGTATTTAGAAAAATCAATTAAAAATTTCTAAAAGGAAATTCACAAACGGCGTCCACAAAGTTGTACACATGGCATTGTCCAAAATGTCTTGGAATGCTATAGCATTAAGATTACCTCTCACTGGAAGTAAAGGGTCTTAACCAAACCCAGAATTAAGAGTTGTGTCCCAATATATCTGTCCATATAGTGTATGTGAGTATTTACATATCTGTGCCACCACTACAGAGCTCAAATCCATATAGTTGATTTTTGACGATTTCTATAAGTCATGTTGACTGTTTCTAAACAAACATTTTTGATGCATGACAGCCATCAAACACCGCTTCTGTTTTACAGACAACATCTGACAGTCTTAACGTACATAATTTTTGCATGACTGTGGAAATGCTGCAGCAATAATAGCTGATCAGCTGATACAAAGTCTGGGAGTGCAACATGGCCACCAAAGGTAAGTTATTATTGAATTGCTCGTGTGGTACAGTGTCATTTAGATTTAAAATGATCTTTTTCCAGCATTTGTTGTTAAACCTAAATTTGTGTTTAGATTGCACTGGATGACAGTGCTCGTTACATCCTTTACATCTTAGATCCGATTCCCCTTTTTAAGCATTCTAGGTTTACAATGAGGGGAAAAAGAAGAGTTACTTCATAGCAATGTTAACCTTTTTGTTATTTTTGACTTTTGAAACTTGCAAAGTCAGCTTACTAATTATCAACAGCCTACCAACACTTTGGGGCAGCTGGTGGCCTAGTGGTTAGGGAGTTGCCCCTGCGATCAGAAGCTTGTGGGTTTGAATCCCATTTGCGCTGATGGGGGTCGCCACTTTAGTGGGTTCATTGCAAACATCTCTGCAAATGAGCACAGATGCAATTTCGTCATTAACATTTGACCAGCACAATATAATCCTACATTTGGCTCACATGCTTTTATATGGAAACTTGTTGCTACCAGGTTGGTGAAAACAAGTATTTATCAACATCTGACACTGGTTCATCTCTGATTCCAATTCAAAACTTTGTCTGTTTTGTCTCTTATTAATTACAGGGGCAGAATCAAAATGTTTTTTGATGTTTTTTGCTGTTGTCTTACTCATGCACATACATATGGTGGAAATGCATGAAGTCCTTCATCATGCTTCAAACTTCACTTTAGAGGTAAATAAAGAAACCTTTCCTTCTGGAGTTCTATGATGAAAAATATAATGTTTAAAGGGCCCATTTCAGCAAAACTGAATTGTACTTATTACTATTTTTAAAATGTAAGAGGTTTATGTAATAACGTACCCTTTACCACTCAGTTCACAAACCTTCTTATTTGCGAACGGACAGAATGGATCTCATTTGCATATCGACCTTAAAGGCACAGTAACAAAAGCAGTGTGTTTAGAAAGTGTTGTGCAGTACATGGGCTTTTTAAAGTATTCTCTGTTGTACTACATGTATAAAATTGTTCATTTCAAGCCTTTACAACTACTTTACTCAAAGATTTACCTTCTAGAAAGTTGTAAAATTCTTGCTTTTATGCCCTGACCAGCAAACCAATAAGGTATTTCTACAATAAGCAGTCAGTATGCTCTGACTTTGCATTACTTGTTGATCAAGATGAGAAGGAATCTTGTCTGTTGAGTGGTATAAAAAAATTACAAGCATATTGTCAGTGAGAGTTTTGTCATACCGGATGTTTGGCGTATGCCAGTCCATTTGCGAAGCTTTAATTAAAATACCAAGCATGCATTCCACTGCAGTTCTTTCCCAGTAAATGCTGGGAGTATGTTAAGCCAGTTAGTCATTTATTTAAATAGTCAGAATGTGGTTTTGCCTAAAGCCAGTTAGATATAAAAGAAAGTTCATATTATCTCCCTCCTACTGTCATCCACCCTGGCAACATGTGTATTTGAACAGCGCAGATTTAACAGATTTGGCCTTACATGGTACGTATTCACTCTACAAGCACAAAAAAAGAGACCACAACTGAGCTGTGTGTATCAGCAGACTTGACTTATTGCTTCATATGTTAAGGAGTGGTCATGTTGAGGCATTGTATTAAATTATACAAATTATATTATACTTGGATTATATTTACAGTTCAACTGAACTGCCTCCGTGAACTAAAATACAGGATGGGCCATGACTGTGCCCCAGTGCATGAAGCAAGGTCCATAAAGACATGGTTGGATGAGTTCAGTGTGGAAGAACTTGACTGGCCCACACAGAGCCCTGAACCCCATTCAGCACTTCCGGAACAGAGATTGCGAGCCAGGCCTTCTCATCCAACATCAGTGCCTGAGCTCATAAAGACAGAATGAATGGGCACAAATTCCCACAGGAACACTTCACAATCCAGTGGAAAGCACTCTAAGAAGAGTGGAAGCTGTTGTAGCTGCAAATGGGGGGACCAACTCCATATTAAAGTCTATAAATTTGAATACAATGTCATTAAAATGTCTGTTGGCACAATGTTCAGGCATCCCAATACTTTGGTCCAGATAGTGTATTTCCTTGACTGTGATTTCTTTCCTGAAATGTTATTTTATTTTTCTTTTTGGTCTGTTTTACTCAATGTCCACAACAGCCCGAGGCACAGTCTAAGGGCCAGATGTATGTATGAACACAGACACTTATGCAATATGCGCTTGCAATGTGCTTTAATGTATCTCAGTTTGCTAAAACCACAGATTATCACACCAACTGCACAGCAAGTGGAGGAATCTGGCCCAACACTGTTCAAATTGCATTCAGAACAAGTGCATTCAGAACGGCTTTTTGCGTGTCTTTCTTAGAAATATAGAAATGCACCACACGGCAGACATGCTAACTAATCCAATCTGGCGCGTGCAGGCTGTGGTTGCATTATCTGCGTCATCATTGCGTCATCACTGTTTCGGTCGCGTTAAAAAATAATTTCAGCCGAAACCGAAAATGCATTTTTTGCCTATATATATACTATTTGCTTTACTTTAGCATCACAGTGATGTATAATTGTTTTTTTAATTGTTTCTTTACAGAGTAGTTTCACAGAGGAACTCCAGCACCAGTTAAGGCAAAAAAGAGATGGTGAGTAAAAGTAATAAAAATGATGTGTAATGGCCTCAAATAGTGTGTTAAGATCTGCGTGACTGTGATGCGGGCCGAATTGGGATGGCTAGATGACTGGGTCAGAGCATTTCCGAAATAGCAGATTGTGTATGGTGTTTGCAATGGTTAGTACCTACCTAAAGTGGTCCAAGGAAGAACAAGCTGTGAACCAGCAACAGGGTCATGGCTCATTGATGTGTGAGGGGAGTGATGTCAAACCTGTCTGGTCTGATCTCACAGAAGAGATCCTGTAGCACAAATTGCTGAAAATGTTAATGCTGGCTTTTAGAATCAGGCCTGGTCTGATTAATCAGATTATCTTTTACTTCATATGGACAAACTGGAGACCTCCAAGGTCCGAAATACAGGGGGCCTTAGAGAGTCACTTGTAAATGCACATGACTAGTACATTATATTTTAAACATTTATCCTCCACCACACTTCTTTTACATGATCGAAAACATTATTTTCCAAGTGTTATATACAATCTAAATCACATTTATAAATAATCAGATTATGATCAAAATTGCATTATTGTTCCCAGTCAAGGAAGGTACAGCAGTATATGTTGCAGTGATAGAGTTGAAGGTACCGGCACAGATGATTTCAAAAGCTGAAATCAAATCTTACATGGACAGTGTGCCAAAAATCCTAAACTCCTCAATAATCACCGGTATGAACATTACAGCAGGTGAGTTTCATCACACCTATATTTTAGTACTTCTTGGGAAATCTGTAAAAAACACAGAATATTTGTCTTTCAGGAGTTTTACAAAGATTGTTGTGTACAGGTCATATATAATAATAATGCTAAACCCAAGTCAAATCATTTAACAATCTGCTTTCTCCATTAGAGTGCCAGTCTGGAACTACAAACTGGTGTGTATGTGAGGATCAGTATGTTTGGACATACAACATCTGTTTAACATATGCCTTTTGTAGTCCCATAACAATGGGAACATGTAGCTGTATCAGAGGCATTCCAAGTGAGGGGGAAATGTGCATTCCAAAAAGTGGTAAGAGATATTAGAATTACGGTTCAGATCAACAATTACATGTAATCAAATCTCCATTTTGTACATTTACATGGTCACTGTCTTTTTTCACAGAACTACCATCCTTTGATTTTACGATACAAATTGAGACAAATATAGATAGCTCACTGATGCAGATTGTGAAGAACTATCTACAGTCTCTAATATACATAAATATGGCTGATTCCATCATGGCACTCTCAAAGTCAAACTTTACAACAGGTATGGCCCCATTTTGTAATTTAAACATGATATTTGTGTTTACTAGTGAATTTTATAATAATAGTGACTTTATTGTAGTTAATCCCGCTTTCAGAATATATGCAAATGGGTATTTCAGGTTCAGTGAAATCCAAGTCATTCTCACTGATTGATTCCATATATAAAGTTCTGAGTAAATATCTCAGATACATAACTGAATGTGCATTGTTGGCTGATGGTTTGTAGTTGATGCTTTAAACAATCACAACTGCAGAGAATAACTGTAACTGTAAAAGGGATACCTCTTAAATGAGCGGTATGATTAAAGAGAAACGTGTGCAAGAATAGTACTAAATAGCAAAAATTAGAACACAATTACTTTTCTGTCTCAGAAATAAAGCCTAAAAGTATCACTTACTGATAAATTCTTATTTTTCCTCATAGCTCTAAATTAGGCACAAAACATTTTTAAACAAATGTGCAATATTGATACAAGTTTGTGCCAGATAAACATACAAAGGCATTCAAGAAAATAAAGCACAATTTAATTTTCTGCATTTAAAAAAAATGTAGAAAATATGTTTATAACACTATAATGTTGAAAAATATATTCATTAATATAGGGTCAGATAATAATTATTATTAACTCTGAACTAAATTATATATCATTTCTTTCATTTCAAAGCATGCCATTCCTATAATTCTGGATACCAGTGCAAGTGTGAGGATCAGTATTTCTGGCCATGCAACAAGTGTGTCAGCCAATACTGTGATGCCATCACCAATTCCACATGTGGATGCATCAATGGTTTTCCAACTGATGGACAGTTCTGTCAACCATTGGCAGAAATAACGAGTGAGTAAACATGGTAACACTGGCATTAATTAGGTAAAGGGGCCTTTTTTGCTTTCATTGGCTATATTAGATGAAATACCTTGGTAGGTGTAGGAAACATGTTTTCTTGAATGCCAGGTCACCCAACTTACTGTCAAATCTCATCTACTGAATTTTCACAGTAATACATATAAGAATGTTATAAGTAGCATTGCAGTGATGAGTTATGCCATCTTAGCCAAGACTTTAATTGATTAAATATGCTATTAAAATTTTAGTTACTAGTCAAAGCCAACTTTCTTCTAGAGTTGATAAGATATTGTGTTCTTTTTGTCTTACAGATAACCCATGTGACCCAGGTAAATGCTAGCATTTAAGGCCACTTGAACCGGTTTCAAACTTGACCAGTAGTATTGTTTTATTGACTCTCTATTTGTTGAATAACACATATTGGGAGTTCATTATATCTTATTCACCGTGCATTAATGTTTATTAGTATGACCTGTATTAGTTCATAATTGAAAAATCACTACTAATGACATTATTGGGTATAATAATGCATAATACGTTAATCATGAAGTAAATTTACATTTTATTCCTATAGATTCAAGGTGGAATCAAATGACACTGAGTTTATTGTTTTAGAGCTAATAAGACTTAATTAAGTCTCTAAGCAATGAGGAAAATTTTGACATTTTTTTCTCTTGCAATTTACTATGATCTATTTGTTTAACTAATTACATAATTTATATATTCTTTTAAGGCATGCTGGATATGAAAATATATATTTTCATCACAAATAAGATCTGGAGCTATTTTTTAGCCCAACTGTCTGGATCCAGTCACACCCCTGCAGTATTCATCAATTTCATAATTGTTATATGTCATTTCACACTCTAAACTGAGTTTATTTCTGCATATATTTGAGATGTAAGATTAATATTTTGAACATCAATATCATTACAGTAGCATTTTGAGACTGAGCACTAAAAAAGTAAAAATCCTCCTCAGTAAAAATGACATGGCTGGCTTGCTAGCAGGAGCTTTGTTGTTTAAAATCTGTGAAATGTCCTTCTGCTCTTGTACTGTCTTGACGTACTGTTGTTTCTTTTACAGTAATTAGTACTCGGGGCCCTATAACTACTTCTCCAAGTAAGGGTTACATATGTGGTTTTTTCTAAATTAATTATATATTTTTAAATATTCTTTAAATAACCATATACAACACCTTTTCAATTTTGTCATAGAATAGAACCACTTAGCAGTGCAAAAAACAACTTACATATTGAAATTATTCTTTGAGTCATATATTGAGTTCTGTATTTAACTGTATAACTTTACATAAAAGAACCAGAGAACAATCCTCTTTTTGAGAGGGTAGACTTTTTTTAATGCCTACTTTCTTAGTTATAGCCCCAAGGTGGGGATTTTGTGTCATTGTGTCTTGTCCCTTTGATTTTAGTTGGTTTTACCCTGAAACAGCTAAAGTCCAATAAATACATGCATGTGTTCTTTGAGTGGAGGGGACACAAGCACTCTGTTATTTTCACGTTTGTCTCCATTAGTGCAAAAACAATAAAAAAAAAAAATCTAACATTCCCTTGCTTCCTATTGTATACAATCCAGATCTGTTCCGCACTTAAATGAATCAAAATGTGTAATCGTAACAATTACACTAAATGAAAATACAGATGCTTTAAAATAAAGGAAAGATAAGGGTAAGATTGTGAGTGTGAAAAACATTTTTATAGAAAGGTTTATAGAACCCTGCGACATGCTGGCGACTGTCCAGGGTGTACCCCGCCTTCGCCCGTAGCAGCTGGGATAGGCTCCAGCCCCTGCCTCCCCCGACCCCGAGTGCGGGACAAAGGGGTAGAAAATGGATGGATGGATGGATGGTTTATAGAACCTTCACATAAAGTAAAGTTCTTGAAAGAATTCTCAAATCAGTGAAGAACCATTACATATTTTACAAATGTAGATGTTTAGTGAACTACAATGGTTCTTCTGTCATACTCACCCTCATTCTCTACATCTTTATGATTCATTGATTTAATTGCACATCAGTTACAATTTTTTGGTGTCTGGCCTCACCTATCAAAATAATGTTTTGTGGTCCATGTGTCAAAATCAAATGCTTCACTACTGCTAATACGGGTGGAGTATTTGTCCTTTTTTGTCTTTTGCATATTGGTAGGAGTAAGCTCATGTTTGTTCAGTGTGTGTGTAAATTCACTACTCTACTATTGCACGGTCATGAAGTACTTTTCTTTCTTTTACAGGAACCACTACTAAAGGACCTATAGCTCCTGCTGCAAGTAAGGGTTACAAAAGTGGTTATGCTTTTTCTAAATGGATTATAAAATGTAATTGTGTAGGGCACTTAAGTATTCAACAGGGTTCTTTAAATAAATATATATAAATCGTTTTTCATTCAAAGAGAAGAACTGTTTAACTGTGTAAAGAACCAATTAAACATTAAAACACCTCTCTGAGTTGTCTGGTTCCCAGATATAGCCTTTCTCTTTATTAAAGGAGAAGTTCGGTATGAAATGGACCTGGGGTGTATTGAAACATGATAACGAGCATGAACTTTTGTTGAGTAGCCCACCATTGCATTCCAAAATACAGCGCGTTTAGCCGATGCTAACCTCAAGGCTCTACTAGGTTGATAATGGTAGGGCATGGGGCATCACGTAGCCAGTGCAGATAAATCGCTATTTTTACACCATTAATAAGGCTCAAAGTAGCTCCACACTTCATTTCTAGAATCCTGACATTTAAAACGAGACATTGAGAACTTTGAAAGTGCACAGGTAGTTTATTAAAAAGATTTATACAGACTCCATTCAGGGAATTTTCTGATCACTGCCATCTTGAAATTAAGGCACGATAAGTTGAGTGACGAGCATGAACGAACAGGTAGGATAGGGCAACTCGGTGTCCTCATATTCTGCCATCCTTGCAAGATTGGGCAACTCCTGTTGCACCAACTCCCGTCTACAACAAATGGGAGTATTCACGTGACTAATCAGCTGTAGTTTCGTTCGTGCTCGTCAGTCGACATATCGTGCCTTAATTTCAAGGAAAATTCCCTGAAGGGACTATCTGTATAAACTGTCTTTTTAATAAACTACCTGTGCACTTTCAAAGTTCTCAATGTCTTGTTTTAAATATCAGGGCCCTCAGAATTCTATAAATGAAGTGTGGAGCTACTTTGAGCCTTTTTAATGGTGTAAAAATGCACTGTCTACGTGATGCCCCAAGCCCTACCATCATCAGCCTAGTAGAGCCTTGATGTTAGCATCGGCTAAAAGCGCTGTGTTTCGGAATGCGGGGAGCGAATGAAGGTGGGCTACTCGACAAAAGTTCATACTCGTTATCATGTTTCAATACACCCCAGGTCCATTTCACACCGAACTTCTCCTTTAAAGAACCTGCGAAGAACTAACTTTTTTTAAAGAGTTGCTGATGTCTCATCTATCAAAATTACATTCAGTGGTCCATCAGACAAAATCAAATGTTTCACTATTGCCCATATGGGTGGAACATTTATACCTGTTAATAGGCACCAAACTAGACAAATATTTTGACTGCCTTTAAACAAAGTAGGTTAAGAAGGGGAAACAAGTTTGTAGTTAGTTAGTTAAGGTAACTGGGGACATTTTTTGTATTGCTGTCCTCTTCTCAGCTTTCCAAATCATCTAATTTATTTTCATCGGTTTTAGAGTGATATGCTGAATGTGGACTTAAATAGTAATATCATTCTGCTCTACGTTCTATATGTTTTCAGGAAACACTATAAAATTGTCAATGGTGATAGATGAACAGTTCGACTACACACTCACAGACACCTCCAGCCAAAAGTACAAAACTTATAGTGGTGACATCATTAGTTCAGTAAGTATGGTATGTATTTGTATGCTTTTTGAGAAACATAAAATTCAAACTTTTAAAGTTAAAAATCTTTTTTCCAGGTTAACAGTGTTTACCAGAACAAACTGCTTTCATACACCCCTGGCTCTGTGACAGTCACACAATTCAGGTACAGCTCTATATGTTCACGTGTTCACCTAGTTTACCCATGATATTTTTAAAGGAATAATGTTCATTGTCTCCAGAAAGCAAGACAGGTTTTCTCTTCATACTGTACACCAATCAGTCAAATATTAAAACATTGATTATCTTGTTGCAATAGCAGGAGGGATATATTAGGCAGCACACAGGGAAGCTTCATTTAATTATTTGGATGATTTGATTATGGAACAGTCAGTTCTTGAAAACAAGAAAATGGCTAGACAACATAGCATTTCCAAAATGGCATGTCTTGTGGAGTGTACAGTTGTGATGGCTACTGTAGCAAACATTTCTGTAAAGGTTCATGCTGGCGATGACAGAAAAATGCATCACAGCTTGATATGTATGGGGCTGTGTAGCTGAAGACCATTCAGAGTGCCCATGCTGACCCTGGTGCACTGTAACTGGCACACGAACATCAGAACTAGACCATGTAGTAATGGCAGAAGGTGGCCTGGTCTGATGAATCATGTTTTCTTTTACATCATGTGGATGACCAGGTTTGTGTGCATCACTAAACATTGCTACACACCATCTACCTAAACATTGCTACACGCCAAGTACAACCTTTCATGGCATGGCATTCCCTAATGGCAGTGACCTCTTTTAGCCGGACAATGCATCCTGCCACACAGTAAATGTTTTTCAGAAATAAGAAACAAAGACTTCAGGGTGTTGTGTTGGCCTTCGAATTCGCGATCTCAATCCAATCAAAATTCCGTGGGAAGTGATGGACAGACTAGTCTGATCCATGGAAGCCCCACCTTGCAACTTAAAGCATCTGCTGCTAATGTCTTTGTGTGAAACACCACAACATGCATTCAGAGTTCTTTTGTGGAGTCCATGCTTAGATGGGTCAGACCTGTTTTGACCTACACTATATTGGGCAAGTGGTTTTAATGGTATGGCTGATTGGTTTGCACGAAAGCTAATATTAATGCTAAGAAAGATCATAAAACATTAAATATAATAGCACTGTCCATTACAATCAGGAAAATTACAGTTATGGAAACCAAAGTCTAACTGAAATAAATATGCCCCCTACCTTAAACAAAACTGGTTTTATTACATTTTGGTTGTATTACTGATTATGAGCATACTTTGATGTTTTCTGTATTTTAAACAGGTCTGGCAGTGTGATAACAGACTTTACAATTGTAACATCCAGTACTACGCTTGATTTTAGTGCAGCAAACACAGAATTAGTTTCTGTTCTCATTTCAAAAGGATATAAAGTGAGTGTAGATTCATTCGCCCAAACTGGTAAGTTCATATTTCATTTACACTAGGCTTCTCCTTTTGTTTTTATTGTCTTTTAAAAAAGGAATGTATGTTTTGTATGTTTTAAAAAGGAAATACAGTCATAATAGTATAGTATAGGATATAATGGCATATAATGGTAGTAAAATAATGTACTCTTTATAATCCTTATGCATTGCTTTCAACATGCTATGTCTGTATAGTCTCCTTCACACTTACTACCCTTAATTAATTAATATCCAAGACAGTTCATTCAAATTTCTGTGCCCAGTTTGAAAACAACAGTCTTACACATCTTGTATAAAAATAACATGCAAAACAGTCAGACCTGCTTGATGATGTACTTTAAATAATGAGCAATATTGATTATCAACTGTAAAATTATCTTAGCACAACTGTATTAAGCAAGGAGTCTGTATGGCTGTCTATTTCAGAGGAGGGTGGCTTATACGATCAAAGCAAAGGCAACATATACCCTGGAAATGATATGGTTTTGACATGCAAGCCTCCAGACCAAAATATTGTGGACATAACTTGGATTTTGAATAACAAAGACATTGCATTCAGCAGTAAATATATAATTAATACAGTTGAAAAAACGCTCACTGTCAAAAACACCAACAATGAGGACACTGGTAAGTCATGGTTAACAAGATATTTATTGTGACATCATACAATGTATGAATAAGAGATTTGAATACACTGTATATGAGACTGCAGACTGACAAAATAATTGATTCATTATTTATTATTAATCAGTTATTAATTAGATTTATTAAATGTCAGTTGACAATTGATACATTTTAGCAACTTGCATTTTGAGGTATATTTTTTCATTGCAATCTCAGTTCTGTTTCAGTCACTTTGTCTTAATTAGTCTCAGATTCTCTGCACATAGACAGACACCAGAATCTCATGTTTAATTATGCTGCAGAGACACTTGCAGAAAGGTGAGAAACAAAAGGAAAGAAGTTCACATTATGTTGTTTATTAAAGTTCTTTTGAACACTGGCATGTAATAGAGCTGTCAATGTTTGTACTGGTAATAGAGCAATCTAATGATTATTTTGAAAAGCAGCCATTAAATTGGAGTTTATCTGGATATATTTTGAGTTTAATGGAAGCTGAGTTGTTCTTATTCACCCATTGTCAGTACACTGAATGGGATGAGATATCAGGATAGCTATTCAGCTTAGTTAATTCAAACAGGCTGACATGTCCCTATAAAGCAATACAAATAGGTACTAAACACTGCACTAATTAGCCAAAGTCATCAATACAAAACATGAACTACGCCATGAGTTCAGTAAAGCAGGTGCATTGCTCTCTTTCCTATTCATTGCGGAGGTCACTCAACCACAAAATGTTTTTTAAACGATCAGTGCTCGGCTCCTGATCATCTGATTGATTAGCTGTGTACAAGCGCACTGCATGAGGATATTACAACAATAAAACCTGAGAAGAACTAATGTTATTACTTCTGCAGTCAAACAAATGAACAGTAAATAGCGCAAATCAGTTGCTATCAAGGTTTAGGGCTGGCATCTAATAGTAATAGTATAGTAATTATTTAGTAATTATAATTATCTTTAGTAAAATTATGCAAATAATGCACTTCAGCATTGTATGTTTTTCAGCATGTGGTTCTAGTATGCAAACTAATCACCTGCTCACATAAAGTGTATAGCTAAGATTTTATGAAACTTTTTAGTGCTAAATATAATTTTTATGATTTCTGATATCATTTACTTTGATACAATTCTCTTTGCTGTCTTAGGTACATATATGTGCAAAATGACCTACAACTCAATACCCTACAAAATCTGGCAAGTGATGACAATCCAGCTACCTCCCAGTATCAATGTAAATTCCTCAAAAACTTTGAAATGTAATGGTTCACCAATAAACCTGCTGTGCTGTGCTGGAAATGCCTACAAAGCTGAGTGGACCATGGTCACTGCAACTGGATCTGAGTCACTAACAGGTTATACGCACAAACAGCAGACACATTATCTGTATTTGTGTAATTTCAGTCAGTTGAAACCATGCTTACTAGTCTGTAGAGCAAGATTTTCTGGTTTGCAGACTAGGAAAAAAAGGATTGGGGTGGATTTTTCAGGGCAATGCTGTGGAAATCTTGTGAATTTTGTGAATAATGAAAGAAGCCAGATAGCTAATGTTACAGCTAGGAAGCCAACTATCTTATTGCAACAGTATCATCGTTACTGAGAGTATGAATTATAACAGAAATTTCACATCAGATGAGGCGAGAAAATGCAGAAAGTGTTTGCTCTTAAGGAACATCTTTATTTACTGTAAAACTAGAACATATCTGAGCATGAGTTTCGCATGTACAGTACAATAATGTATAAACCTACTTAGGCAGGGTATATAAACTGGAACAGCAGTCAACTTTGCTTTTATGGCACAAAAATGTAATTATTTAAACATGTATCTCACCTCACTGTTGTCTGGGGTAAGAAACCCCTATGATGCCAATGACTTCAGTTTTTTGTAATTAAATAGTTATTGTACATGTGTATATGTATTCAGTATGTACGGGACGTCTATCCATATCTGTAATGATAATAGCTAAATTGATCTGATGATATTATCATTGTTTTCATTAGTAGTATTAAAATTAGCATAACAATAATAACAAATGAACCAAAAGCGATAATAAACGTTCAAATTACTATGCAAATAATTATTGCACATGAATAAATTACCTGTGTATGTAAGTTTCTAACTGCAAAGCCTTCATACAAACTCATATTCAATAAGATGACTGCAGGTTGTTAAACAGTTCCAGCAAACAATTTTTATAAGCATGTAATGCTAAAACTAATAAGCTAGTGAAACTTGTTTTATGTAAAACAAATATTAATTAGAAGTCCTTTTGAATTTCTTACCCTAAAACTCTAGCTTACATTTTCACTTAAATATCAAACAATCCTCTCAAAACTAAATGCACTGATATCTCCATAACCTCGCCATTATCCTATTCTCCACAAACAACATGTTTTACATACAAATATATACAGATTATAATAAAACAATCAATCATGAACTTGTTTGACGATGAGGTCAGAGTTACACCGAGAAGGACACATTTGCAAATTATTTTACAAAATTTACATGCATTCGGGCAGGTAAAGTTCTCTTGGCATCCTTCAAACCCAGATTCAGATTGCGGGATGGCGAAGCGTGACTCATTATGCCAGAGAATGTGTGCATTTTTGATTTTTTTTCTCATAGCCTCTGCATGGAGCTGGTCGAATTTGATGCCACTGTCGCACCTCATAAACTTTAAAGTGTTTAAGCTGAAGTAGGAATTGGATAGTAAACACTGAAAACAGCTCAGGTTCAGAAACAGTTAACACACTCTTTTTGCCTAAAACATTTGCACAGTGCTTTAAACTGTATTCTTTCAGTATTTCCGCTCTGTACACAGAGAAATATATTTCACTATACTGCGAGACATTAATGGTTTTAAAGGTTATTCATGAAACTAATGACTTCTTTGTGCAGGCCAAAACACAGACTGCAGCACATATAGTTACACAGGTATCAGCCAGGAAGTATGTAAGAACACTGACCAAACTGTAAATTTCAACTGTGACATCCGCAACCCCAGTGGGAAACTTTATGATTCCAAGCGTGTGACCATAAAAGTAACTTCAAAAGGTGAGCTATCTTGTTTGTTTTTCTATAGAGTCATTTACTCAGAGAAATTCTGTAACAAATTTGAGAGTAGGTAAAACAAAAAAATTCTAGCAGAACTGTAATGTTTACATTTACATGCATTGCAATTTAGCTGATGCTCTCATCCTGAGCAACTTACAAAAGTGCTTCGTTTTCCACTCATCCTTAGCTAGTTGAAAGATACTCTTGAGCTAAGATACTACCAGAATCTTGTTGTAATCTCCCTTAATGTGATAGTTATAGTCTTGTAATGGTTATAACTTTCTTTAGAAAGTACTTAGGACTGAAACAGCTCTTGAATAATCCCCCAGGTTCAGACTGCTTCAATGTTCAATTTGGAGCTGGAAATGTTTCTGAATATCAGACTGGTGCATGTGGCAATGATAGTGTTGGCAGTCTAACAGCTGTCTGTCAATTCGATATTGGAAAAAATACGTTTGACTGGGTGATTCAGGAAGACAACTGTGTCCTGCGTGTCCTTCAAGACCTGTTCGGTAGAGCTCAGGTAGCTATTTCTATGAAGACTTATTATGTGCAGACATATATATATATGTGTGTGTGTGTGTGTAGTGAAACACTGTTTTTCTTTAGCGTTTAACTCCCGATGGCGTTAAACCATTTATGGTTGATGTCCAAAATGCCACAGCAACAAATGCTGATAAAATTACAGGATCCACTGCAAACACTGTTACAGTTGTTGACCTACTGAAAATCACTGCCAATGTCTCATTGTCAATTAATATTGATCAAGGCATTATGACGGTATGTATACTTTCTGCTGCTTTTTGCTGGTTTTGTAGCTCATTTGTATTGCATACAGGGGCGGACTGGAACAAAAAAACGGCCCTTCAACAGCTGATGAAGGCCCTGCAGTAAAAATGTCTGTAACTTTTAGGGGTGTCTCGCGATTAAAAAATGATCTAATTAATTACAAGCTCTCTGATTAATTAATCTAAAATAATTGCACACATTTTTGCCGTAAAAGTCTTTAAAAAAGTAATTAATTTTTTTCATTTTTTTTTTTGAGTGAAAGAATAATCAACATTGCAGACTTTCAACATCTCTTTTATTTAATAACTGTTTCTGCACTGTTCATGTTCAGTAATGGGCACAGCAATCAAAAATATGACCTAATATGCTGAGGGAAAAAAAGGCTTCAGCAAGAACAGTGATAGAACTAAGTCCGTCTATAAGGTGCAGTTTAAGATAAAGTACACACACGCACAGGTATTCTGATGAATATATATGTAATAATATGCATAATCAGAGAAAAACATATTGTATTTAAAAAATATATTTTCGAAGTAGTCTATCGATTGATGCTACCCTGTCAAAAAACCTACCTTGAAGCTTATACAGTTTATACAGTCAGTTTAGGACTGATAATGATGACAAATAGGCAAATAATATGCATAATTCAAGTAAACTATAGAAGAGCCGAGATAGATAGGTAGCTCGATCGATCGATAGAGGTACATAGAGCCAGTTTATAGAGTCAGGTTGTAACACTGAGAAATGCTACCATGAAGCAGGGTGTTGTAACGATTCATGCAACCCTGTGTCCCAAAGTAGCACAGATTTATGGACGTGGCACTGAATCCCAAGACTGTAGCACTGCAGATGCGCAGAGGGGCCCGATCTAGATGGGTAGCATGTTTGGACAGAACACCGGACTGGGTGAAAGTCACGTGGTACAGCGTCAGCGTAAATTTTTTTTATGCATACTTTTTTTCTGTGTTTAATTGGTCAAAATTAATGTGTTAATTCGACACCCCAAGTAATTTTGACACATTTTGCAGCGTCTGCCTGAGTTGGCAATTTTTGTTTCTCGTGCAGTTTCTCTGCACTCCTTAACGTTTTCTCTCCATCTCATCCACTGGCACAGAGCCAAAAGGGGAGGTGTTTAAAGACATGATTGGGCCAGCCCCGTGTCCTTAAAGAAAAGAACCAATGGGCCGAATAGGAGTGTTTCAGGGGCCGGTGGTCAGGAAATACACTCCTATGCTGACTTTTTTAACGAATTAATTAAGCTGGCACAGGGACCAAAGTGAAAGTGGTGGTGTTTATAAAGTTGATTGAGTCAGCTCAGTGTCTTATGGGCTGGTCAGACAAATAAATAAATAAATAAAATAAATAAAAGAACAAACAAATAAATAAATAAATAACAGTCGTCCCACATAGCCTACCAGGAAAATGTCCGATACGCCAGGTGGTCAGTCCGACCCTGATTGCATATACTTGCTGTTTTTAAAAAAACAACTTTCATACATGTGACTGTAATCACCTATAAGTAAACACTCTTATTTTGATACATCATCAATAAATCACACAACCTGTGTTTAATTTACTGAATGTTTTCATTTCAAGAACTTCCTAAAAACTGTGGATGTTATTGGATCAATAAATGCTCAGACCACATGGCTGAAATTGAATAAACGTAACACAACTCAGAAGACAAGCTCAGATCTTCTGAAGTCCACCGAGGACATGGGGAGGATCCTAACAAATGAAAACTTTGGGATATCCACAACCAGTACGCAACTGAACAGAACTATAACTAATGGCCCATTTTTTGGAGCTTTTGGTATAAATTCAACTACTCAAATAAATATCCCACAGTTTAATGGGCAGGCTTCAATCACCACCATAGTTTTCTCAGCTTTTGACAAAGTTTTGCCCACTCGAAATGTAACCTACAATGAAAGCAGCCCAACTAGTGTGATCATAAATGGAGATGTGGCTGCAATCATTGTGAACAGTACAATTTACAACATCTCTCTTACCTTTGATATCAACAATACATCATTGGGAAACCCACAGTGTGTCTTCTGGAACTTCAGTCTTTTGGATGGGATTGGAGGATGGGATTCAACTGGATGTGAACTAAAGCCTTTAGTGAATCACACTGACAAGTTTACATGTGAATGCAATCACACGACCTCATTTTCCATTCTGATGTCTCCTTTTTATGTGGATAATCTTGCTCTAGCCTTTATAACTTTTATTTGTGTTGGCATTTCAATGATCTGCTTAATTTTGTCCCTTATTATTGAGATCATTGTCTGGAAGCCACTTACAAGGAATGACACATCCTACATGCGCCATGTCTCCATAGTCAACATTGCTGTCTCCCTCCTGATTGCGGACATATG
>JBBPCX010084010.1:0-27082 GCA_037974365.1 Hydrocynus forskahlii | reverse complement strand
ACACACACACACACATACACACACGCACACACACACACACACACACACACACACACACACACACACACACACACACATACACACACATATACATGAAAACACTGACTCACCATAAAAGAGGAGTAGAAAGACTACAGAAGTGGGGGGTGTCATCTGGAGTGACATCATCAAAACAAGGCCTCTAAAAGAAAGGGAATAAAATGTTTTTTTGTGTGTTTTGTTGGTTTGTGTTTCAATAAATGAACACTGCATGCACCATCCTGTGCAGCGCGACCTTGCTCAAAGAACCATACTTCATAGAGATATCTACATCTGAAGAACTTTTTAAAAGTCTGAAGAACCATCTCAAAATGGAAAGGTTCTACACAGAGGTGAAGTCAGCGGGGGGGCAGGGTTGAGATAGCTTCCCTGAACCCTGCCTCTGAGGAAGGCCCTACAAGTATGAGCAAAATTAAATAAATAGCAACAAATTCCATAAAACATTAACCAAAACTACACTCTAACCAAAATATAAAACTGACCAAAATGAAAAACAGAACCAAAATGTCACCTTATTTAACCAAAACAATACTGTCCAAAATTAAACCCTGACCAAAACATTAACCGAAACTACACTCCAAATATAAAAGTGCGTTCACCTAAACGACACTCTGACTGTTTCTTGTGTTGTGCACATAGGCTTATGTTTCACACACCATGGCCACTATTTGTTCTCCGCCACATCCGCAGCATGAGGTTTAGGACTTTAAACTGGTTCTTCATGTGTACAAAAATGCTTCTCCACAGAACCATCTGGTGATATTTTCTTTAAAAAACAAAAGTGATCGTTCAAAGGATGGGACACACAGATCTATTGCATCGCTCAGAAAACCCTTTTTGGCACATTTGTTAAGGGTGTAACACAAACTCTGACAAAATGTGATCTGACCTGATTCAACTCCATGTTAAGATTTGTGAGCTTCCGTATTAATATACTACATTTAGCTCAGTACTATCATAATGAATAAAGTATGTCTTGCCTGGCAGCCTCCTCACGAGTTGTAGTCCGAACAGCAAATGAAGAAACCAGAAGGAGCTGCAACAGATCTGTGGTTTCCTACATTCTGAACACTGACGCACACATTTAACATGGGTGTTCTGCTTTTTATTGCATCACTCCTCTTTTCCACAGAAAATTACACATCACTTCACCAGCCCCGGAGTAACACAATCGAAATCATCAAACCAACCGTCTCATGACTCTTGATCCTAAACTGGGTCAATACTTTTTTTTTTTTTATATTTAGAATGAAGGAATATCTTATTTCTTCAGACAGGTTCTTTGCAGAAAGACTCTCTTTACAGCTTTAGGAGGTACAGCTTTTTAAGGTCAGTGAAGCTATTCACTGTAGACAGAGAGCAGGAGGGACATTTGTAGGGGGTTGGGGGGCAGGGGGGGCAGAAAAAGCAACAAGAAAAAAGTGCAGTGTCATGAAAGAAGAGGAAGTCTGGATACGTCCCCATTATAGTGCAGCCCACCACAGCTCACCAGCCCCACGCTGAGAACATGTGCTGTTTGTCAGACCTCAGGTTTGGACCAGGTCTAAACATTAGATGAACTCGTCATTTTATGGCTTTTTGAATAGACATGCACGTCAGGTGAACTGGAGATGTTAAATTAGCCCTAGGATTGAGGATGCTTGTCTGTCTGCCCTGTAATGAACTGGTAACTGCCCAGGGTGTTTCTCTGCCTTTTGCCATATGACCACTGGGATATTTTTCTTTTCATGTTTTGATTATATTACATTTACGGCATTTAACAGATGCTTTCATCCAAAGCAACTTCCATTCTCTAACTACAGGGGGCAGTCTTCCTGGAGTAATTTGGGGTTAAGGGTCTTTGTTTAGGAACCCAGTGGTGGTGCTGAAGGTAGGATTTGAACCCATGACGTCCTGGTCCAGAGGCAAACATCCTACCCACTAGACCACCACCACCCCTTAGTCTAGTAATGAGACTGATAAATTAACAAGATCGATTATTCAATTATCGGGTTGCATTTTTGGTCCCCCGTGTGAGGAAATGGAATATTTGGGACAATCTTGTATTTCTCCTTGCCACATTGAAATGGAGCATCAAGCACAGCCTTACTTGACCCACCACTTCCCAACGGTAAAAGTCATGCATCAAGACTTTTCTCAGCGTTGGCTTTGGCAAGCGATGGACTCCTGAGACTCGGAACAGCCGTGGCCCTTGCTATCTTCAAACGGCGACTGATGACCGCCTTCATTTTGAATAAAAGCTACATTTTCATGTCATAAATTAGCACAAACTTCACAAATTAACTTCACAAATAACTAAAATAAACCGTCTTCTTTTTATTTGTGTGATCTGATAGGGCTTTGGTGGAGTACTAACTCCATCTCTGGTGGAATCTACTAGCAGCTCTTCATTTCAAGCCTAGGTTTACTAGTGTGAGGGGGCGTGTTTTCTTGTGGACTACAAATCGCCCATGTCTGTCTCTCTGGATAAAAGCGTCTGCCACATGGCATGAATGTAGATGTAAATGTGCTGTGAAATCAAAATTTTTAACAAACGCTTCCAAGCACTCTAGGGGTGAACAATCCCAAAATTACCAGCAGAGGGCGCCTTGGGACTGCTACGAAGCGAAGCCTCTCCTCTTGAAGTGTCACCTGCAGCAGAGCAAATGCTGATCCATTGGGTTTTCCTTCTAGCTTGTGCCTTGCATCTAATTCGCATGTATTTTGTTATCAAATGACATGTCACATTGCATTTAATTATAGATCCTTCCAAACTGTCTACATTGCAGATGCATTAATCTGGTCGTTCAGTGCTGTTGATTCGTCATACCTAATTGTTTTAACTAAACAATCATGGACACCAATCACAAGATTAATAACTGAAGATCAAGGGGGGGGGGTATTAGGTCAGTACGTGGTCAGGTGATGGCAGCACCAGGATACACATTCTATCAAAAATCCTGTGGAATCTGTTCAAAGGGGGAACTGCTTTTGTCCAAAGCCTGCGACCACAGGAGGAACAAACAGGCCTAATTTTCAGTAATAAGTTTAGCTTAGACATCTGATCACCCTTGGCACAAGTCATCAGCAGCTAATTCTGAATCGAATTCAGTGCAACACACACACATTGAAATGTTTTTGCTTGATCTAGTAAAGACTAGATCAAATGCTCAGCTTATTGAGAAATCAACACCTTGTTGTCTTTGATATCAAGAGATTGTGAATCACACATTCCTTCAACATTCTCATGGAACACATGCAAGCAACCATTTACTATTTAAACTAAGCACCATTGTTTATGTAACAGAAAAGGACACAACCTTTCTCTCTATCTCTCTCTCTAGTTTAACACAAGGCTGAGAATGTTTTGTGCATCCTCTTTTGAACATGTACAGGACATGTCCATGGGAAAGAGTTACTTGAGCGTTGGTCCCAAGCAAAAGAATCATGGTAAGGATGTTTTATGATTTAGATCCATAAAGAGGTGTGGTTTTGCAAAGCGAACACATAATGACTCACATGAAAACTTTCACTTTCATCTTGATGTATATGAGTTAACGAAACTGCTGAATGAAACAGTTTGATAATATCAGTTTCAGTCACTTCTCATTAGTAGTGCCTAGGATGGTAAATCTGATACTAGCCTACTGGGGCAGCTGGGGCAGTTGGTGGCCTGGTGGTTAGGGAGTTGCTCCGGTTCAAATCTCAGGACTGCCAGTGGCACCACTGAGGTACCCCTGAGCAAGATAATGAACTCACAAACTCGTGAATGGGTTAAATGAATGGGTTAAATGCAGAGAAAGAATTTCTTTGTTGATCACAGTGTGTGCTGTGCTGCTATCGGGGACCACTTCACTTCTGAATGTCATTCTCATTGTTCCATTTGGCACAAAAATGGCAACAGTGAAGCAGGACAACACTCTTGAGTCCTATGTGCAGTTGAATCCATTGAAAAATATTTATGTGTTATAAAGCGCCTGTCACATCCCCAGTCAGAGGCCGCCATTGTTTAAATGTATTTAAGGACTTTTAAGTTGAAACAGCCGCTGCTTTGTGTTAATTTGTGAATTTAAGTTACCCTAGTGCCCTGTTTTGGTTGTCTGTTCACCATCACACTACCCTAGGCTTTTGTACTTGTTTAGGTGAATCCTGTTTTGAGTTTTGGCCATCGCGCCTTCTGTTTTGTATTTGAAGTCTGCGAGTGCGCCTCCTGCCTGGATGAGCAGAGCCAAATCGTGACAGTGCCTTTTAAGCCTTTCTCAGACAGGAGTCAGAAGGTGCTTTACTCAAATGGAGAAGAAGCAGAATAAAACAAAATAATATAAAATAAAAACAGAACAAGATAGAGATGACAGTAAAAGTTATCTATAAGCCATTTTGAACAGGTGCGTCTTCAGCTTTGTTTAAAATAGTTTGACGGATCAAATCTATCACAGCTCCAATGGACCAACAGACAGAAAGGCCAGTTGAGTTTGGGTACAGAGGGTCTGATATGTACATGGGAGCCTATTCACGCAGGGCTCTGAATGTCAGAAAAAGGATTTCAACTGGATTCTGAATTCAGCCCAGGGCCCGTGTAGATCAGATGAAGCAGGAGTGATTTGTGACCATTTATGCATGCGACTAAATAGCCTTGCAGCTGCATTCTAAATAGACTCAAGATGAGATAAGCCCGATTTACTTAAACAGGTAAAAAGATGCACAGGTGGTTTCTATCAATGCAGCAGGTCAGATTCACTGAACTGCCCTGCACTGTTTTACCAGAGGGACTGATGGACGCTGAGACACTCTTTGGTCTATTCAGAGGTAGAAGAACACGTTACTGTGACGTCTAGGGTCAGCGGCCGCTAGAGGCCCTCCTGCCCTGAAAGACCTTAATTTTGACAGTGTGTCTGGTTACACCGGGTTTTGATTAGGTCGTCTTTGTTTACAGCTGTCTGGGGTTTCGTTCTAAGCGATTGTGATTCCTTATTGGTTCTAGTTTGATTCTTGTTTGTATTTTAGTCTCCCCTGGCTGGTGTCCCAGGCTCGGTCCACCATCACATTGATCTAGAGTTCATGTTTGTTAGCCAGGGTTCTGTTGGATTTGTGTTTTAGACCTCATGCCAGTTTATGTTGCTGTAAATGAAGTCCAGAGATTATGAATATCCACACTTACACCTTCCTCTCTCTCCGGAACCGAGCAAATGTGACGGTTACCCTTTATGGAGGTGCTTTTCTGTTTGAAGTTTTAATGTCCTGTAGATAAGCATCAGGATTTATTGTGGATGTCCATCATTAACTTTTGTTGATTTATTTCACAAACTGACAGAAGAATATATATTGTAATCATATACGCACAATAACATTGTTATTGCTAATAATTATCCTTGTTCTGTGAGAATGGAAAACACACACTGATCCCTATACACTCACGTTACATTTACTCACTGTGTAAATGTTTAATTCACACAACTGGATTATAAAGAGAGATTAGTGAGGCTGCTTCAGCTTTGTGCAGGCTCTGATGATGCTCACCAGTGGCAAAAAGATCAACTCCACCAAATAGAGGCAAAAATTAACAAACGCATATGAATAAATAAAAATTACAGGTCAAAATTAAGTCAAAATACAGTGCTAGTGGGGAAGCTTGACTACATCAAGTGACATGAGGCTCCATTTCCTCCGAACCAGCGTTTAATAAATTTCCCAACATTGAGTGATGCGTTCGCAGGAAGGACTGACGCAGCAAGGGGGAGAAAAAATGTTGCATAAAAGATTGCAAGAACACTTTCTCAGTGAGAAAGCTCAGTGCTACTTCTGCATATTTTATCTGCTTCTCCGACAGCGAGGGTCTGACAAAGCAGGGTAAGAAATCTTACTCTATATTCAGTGTGTCTAATAACTTGTAATAACACAGTAATAAATGTTAACAATCCCCTGGACTCAAGTAATTACATATGTAACAAGTCTGAACTGCTTTTCCTTCTGGATGTGTGTGATTCCTTACATGATTTTAATACTTACATTATTTCAGCACCGGAAACCCCAAGGTTCCACCTTAGAGTAATGCGTTAATAACATGTACCTATATAGCTATAATCACTTTATGTAAGTGGGTCCCAAATATGTTTGTTTTTTTCACATTTAACACCCAGAGATACTGGCCACAGAATGTCCGTGCAGTTTGTTGTTTTAGTAATTTAAAGGTTTAAGATATATAAGAATGTTTATAGTTTAAGCAAATTCTCCTGTGTTAAGGCTGTTAGATAATAATTGTTTGGACTCTGGAACGCATTCTTGAACACATTCCTTTTAATGTATTTTGGTTTATTGTTCACCTGTATAGGTTGATGCGGAGATGTCACTTGGAAAGATGGTTTGTGTTTTCCTAGTCATTCAGTTCACTGCTCTGGGTAAGTCACAGCACAGTTACACACTTACTTCCTGTAAGGTCATGATCAGGACAAGCTCTGGCAGTCACTACGGTCTCAGCCAAAAGGCTTCAATGACCTGTACCAACAGTGGAAACCTTTACATGCTACATTCTTTAAAAAACTTCAAGAGACCCTTCACGAAGAAGAATCTTTTATTGGGGCAAAAAAGAACATTAAGTGCTCAGTTGGTTCTTTGAGTTGATGGTAATGGTTTGATAAATGGGGCTAGATTAAGCAATATTGAGGCCTCAGGGCGAGATATCCCAAGCAAGCCAGATCACGCTGCACTGCTCTTTGGAAGGGTCAGTAACAGTCAATAGTATTGTGGACAACCTTTTTTTCACATTGTCATGGCACATTGTCACAGTTTTATAAACAATATTGTAGGCAGTTCCCGGCTTGAGGCTTTTTATGAATAATTCAACAAGTGAACAACAAGAAACATGTTCTTCATACTTTAAAAAAGATGTTCTGTCAACTGGTAATGCATTTTTCCCAAAAGGTATTCAAAATTGTAACTTCTGTTCCATTTAAGGCAGTATTTTCATTGGGAGCCTGCTACAAACACCAGAGTTGGACATTTTAATTTGCTTGATTTTACATTAGAAAACATTAAATTACAATCATTTGGCAGACACTTCTATCCACAGTGACTAACAATATGAGAACACATTCAAGTTTTGGGACAGCTTTTAAAATTAAAATGACTGTGTTTTGTAAAGGTACATTTATTTACCTTTCTCTTTGTACAACTCAATAATGCCATTTGTTCTTACAAATAGCTTGGGGGGGGTAAAGGATTTGTCATTGATAAATGCTTAGTTGACGGTCCCTAACCAATCAGCCGTTAAAGCGATGACCACTCGCTGAGTTCAGACTATATTTTGCTGCAAAAACAAGTATCAGACATCTCATCCATTAGGAAATGTTGTAGTAGATGGTGTACCTGTTGAAACAGATAATACAACTTTTGTCTTATTAAGGACTTTCTAGATGAAGAAAAATATCCAGTGAATATCCCAATCTGAAACGAACTTTAACAAGGGCAGAATACATACATTTCATACATTTCTTTGGGGTCCAACCAGAATGAAGGAAAGTGGTTGATGTGTGCAGAGTAGAATGAGATGTTAAATTCAGTTTCTCTGCAGCCCCTGCCCCATTGTACTGCAAGACTAACGGAGCTTCTCACTTTGTATTTTTAACCTGAAACGAGCTCAGCATACTGCAGCTGATTAATCCAAACCAGGCTGAACTGGACGGTCGTAGAAATAAGCTATGTTTTATGATTACTGACTGAGACTGACGGAGTAATAATCTACTCATTTCTGTATTTTATGTTTCAGGAGTTGTTGCACAGAAGGGGTGGGGTGTGAATTACATACCTAAATCCATCTGTGCACTAAAGGGGGCTACAGTGGACATGAGCTGTTCTTACACGTTTCCAAGTAGTCATTCCGTCCAAAAAGCTCTCTGGATCAAAAAACTGGCTGCAGGTGAAGAACCTCCTGACCTGTTAGATGATCCGGAGTACAAAGGCAGGATTCAGTACCTTCACGATAAACAACCCAACGACACAATCAGACTGAGAAATGTGTCAGAAAACGATGGGAGAAAATTTTACTTCAGATTTATAACAGTGACTGACAGATATCAAGGTGCAGTTGGAGTTGATCTTTCTGTCACAGGTAAGAACGTTTAGCATGACATGGTGAACAGGACCTATCTAGTAGGTCTGTATATAAAAACACCAGGTCTTAATACCAAACCCGAGAAAAACACTGCTTAGAATTGTAGAGCTGATATTTACACGCAAATGTTTGTTCAGTACTTTTTGAGAATGGGGCAGTGAAAGTGTGTTTTCTCTTGTTCACAGGTCTCCAGGTGGAGGTTCCTGAGAGAGTGATGGAGGGAGATAAAGTCACTCTCACATGTAAAACCACCTGCAGTCTGTCTGACAGTCCAACATTCACCTGGTACAGAGATGGACGTCCTTTATCCTCCAGTTCTGATAAACTCCAGCTGCAGTCGGTCAGGAAGGAGGACGCCGGCAGGTATCACTGTGCTGTACAAGGACAGAGATATCACTCTCCAGAGGTCGTTCTAAATATCAGATGTAAGTATGGATTGGTTAAAGACTATCAAAAAAGACAATAAAGACCATCAAAGTACCACTGCTGACCAGATATTGTTAGGATGGGCAACCATCCTTTTCATGGCAGCGAAGCAAAATGTTAGCAGAATTTCACATTGTTCACACTGTGTGTTCTGCTGTGGTGGGTTCACACGTGACTGCAAGGTTTGGAATTCAGTCTGAGCAACATTCTAGCCACTGATGGCAACGCCCTGCCGAGTGTCCATGTTGGCATTTGATTTCCTTTGGAAGCTGCTGCTGAACCTTCTTAACTGGAAAAGCTGGGTTGGTAGGCCATGAGAGCTGCCGCTAGAACTTCTTCAAATAATGTATTTGAAGAGGCTTCATGAAATAGATTTTGTACGTAGAGTACTCTTTTGAAAAATCAGTGAACAGAATTCTTACCCTGGTAATCAGCCTGGTTTAGCGGCAGAGCACATCCTGTTTGTGTAGACCAAGTATCCGATGGTTCTCGTGTTGTCTTTATTTTACCCCTGTCAAGATGAGCAAAGAAGTAACTGATCTCACTGGCCAACACCTTCCTGCTGGAATAACAGTTTTTGCTTTCCCCCCTGTCGTTTCCACATGTGATACAGTGGTCCTCTAGCTGAGCCTTGAAGGTCCCCTCAGAATTCTTAATGCCTTTCTTTAAGCATGAATCGGCAGCATCTCATTCCTGCATTTCAGTCCTCTGTATTCACCCTTAGTTTCAGCTCCTGAAGCAATGTGCCTTTACAGGTGGTGACACTGTCAGTACAGCTACTAAAGTGCAAACATTGTCTCCATCTCTTGTGTTGACTAACGTGCAAAAGTCCATTGGCATGCTTCAAACAATCCTGGAGTTTTTCAGTGGCCCCCTCAGACCAGATCTTTGCAGTCATTCTAGTTCCACTGTGTTGCTGACTAGAGGTCTGTAGGCTAGGATTAAAGACTAAACTTCCCACTTCCCACTGGTTGAGGCTCTGTATGCATCCTTGATGTGGGTATTGGTGACACACAATCTTCCATGCTGGAAAGCTTCTCAGTGTCCTTCAGTCCCTCTGGAGAAACAGTGGAGGGCAGTTCAGTGACTCTGACCTGCAGCAGTGATGGAAACCCACCTGTGCAACATCGCTGGTTTAAAGGAACGTCATTAGTAGCAGAAGGAGAGATTTACACTGTTAAAAAACTCTGGGAACAGTGGAGAATACAAGTGCAAGTGCAGCAATGCGTATGGAGAGAGATACTCTGCTGTTTTCACTTTGAAAGTGCATTCTGCATTTTGAGGCAATTTTATTTTGTTTAAAAAAACGTGTGGTTAGAAAGAACCAACTGTTCTCTGATTTCTAGATCCTCCAAAGAACACTTCAGTGTCAGTCAGTCCCACTGGTGAAATAGCGGAGGGTAGTTCAGTGACTCTGACTTGCAGCAGTGATGCCCATCCGCCTGTAGAGAGCTACACCTGGTTTAAAGATGCTGGAGCTTCACCTGTAGGATCTGGACACAGTTACAGCTTTACCTTTGACTTCCAAAGCAGTGGGTGGTACTACTGTTTGACCCAGAATAAACATGGGTCTCAGAAGTCGGCTGCAACGCCCATTAATGTAAAACGTAAGAATGGTAAGGGCCTTTTATGTTACATCTATTTGAGTTGTTCTCTTTTGCAAATCAGAAGGTTTTTAGTGTTTAATGGAACTGCTGTTAGTTCTGACTCTGTTTGTTTCTCAGGAGACTACTTCATAATTCTGTGTGTGGCTTTTGGGATCAGCCTCTGTGCAGTAGCAGCTCTTGTCACCGTAGTTTTCAGGATGAGGTAAAACTCTTATTAGTGAGTGTGTGTGCATCTTTATGTTTTGCTTTTATTTGTTTATTTGTTTAAGCATTTACTTCCCGAAAATGATCAGTTTCAATGGTGTATACCGGGGGTGGCAGACTACCACGTTTCCATCTCCAATACCAATCCTGATACCGCAGGATCCCTCTCTTCAATTCAATTCAGTTCAAAAAACTGTATTTGTCCCCAAGGGGCACTAATCTGTTAAAGACACATAATTTGGGTGCATTTTGAATCCAGAGTGGCTCCCTACTTCCTGTAGATGGCAGAAGTTATAAAACAGTTTCTCCAATTCTTTATTGCACACTTTGTCCATATGAATTTCTGCAAGCATGGCTGAATTTCCAGCACCTCTTTGTCAGCCATGTTTGACACTGCTACAGTCTGTGCTATACGTGCACCATGTAGGGAGCGAAAAACGTTACTGAAGCATTTTTTTATTTTTATTTTTTCAGCATTGCAGATGAAAAGATATTTCAGATATGTCTGGTCAACTTATTAAACATGTTAATGATGTAAAAATGTTACAGATCAACTTACCAAGACTATCTGTCATGGCCATTGTATCTAACACTGCTTATGCACTATTGCAATAAAGAAATATTGATAAATTACTTTTTATCAATCAATTTTCTATGAACAGGAGGAAGAGGCAGATCACAGAGGAGGAACATGATTATCAGGTTAGCTACATGTTGTAGCCGCTCAGTAAGGGGATTTTAATGATGTCATTAAAAACTCTGAGACTCCGACCGGCTCCATGCGACTGCTTGTATTACTGTGGATATTTTGGACAGTATGAACTCAAGTTACATGTGTTCTCTAACTGTTCTCCGTGCAGAATTTCAACCCCAGTGTTAAAGATGACACATACACATCCCTTGACCCCTTGTCCAGGTCTCCTGAGTATGACACACTAGCAGTGAGTGAATCTCTTTGTACATTGTTAGTAAATATATATACATATATATATATATAGTTTTTTTATTAATTATTATATAACTCTTCTTTAAATTCTTCTTCTAGACTGCAAGAAGACAGTGCTGAGACAACGGATACCAACCAACACATTATTATTATTATTATTATTGTTGTTGTTGTTGTTGTTGTTGTTGTTGTTATTGTTATTATTATTATTATTAACCCTGTTTTGACCATGTAGCATGAGGTTCCAGTAAAGAATTCCATAAGATGTAGCAGGTCTCCTGCAGAGGCTACATTGCTTCTATAATTGGCTCACACCTAACGTATGCTATCAGTATTCACCACCTAAAGCAGCTCTGCACCTTGGCTAATATTTGTTCCGTACACTGTATCTGTAATGTGCATGTCTCACTGTTGTCATGTGTTTCTGTGCCTGCAAATACATAACTGTTATTGCAATATTTTGTATAATTGGCATAATATGCTTAAGGCTTGTTTATTAAAAGACCAATAAACCGACAAAACAGAGCAAAAAATATTTGGAAAAAAAGTGTGGAAGGCAGCCAGGTCACTTCATTAGACTTGCTTTTTTATGACACTGATGATACGGAATTAAAATATAAGATAAAGATACACACGTTATGGTGTACAGTACAGTATTTTTGTACAGTATGAGAAATTAAAGATTTCTGTTTGAAAATGGTTGTCTTTAACCTTCTGTACTATGACCCACTTCTAGTGCTGAAATGATAAAAAGCTGCTTCTTTCTCATTCCAGAATTCATTTCAGAAAATTACGCTAAACTAAAAAAGGTCACGTCCCCTGGACACATCTCATGTGGTATTCTTACTTTTATCTGTCCATCAGAGTCCCATCCTGTCCAGTCCACTGTGAATCAGCTCCACATGTTCATCTGCTGAAGCTAAAGCTAAAGCTGAGACCATTTATCTCCACAGCTGAGAGTCTCTGTGTCCTGCTCTGAAGGTCACGAGGCCTGTCCGAGCAGCACTGCTGCACTAGGGAAAAAAATGTATTGAAAATTAAAATTAAATATTTTGTTAAATCAAATCCCAAATTTATTCCTAACTTTAACCTTAACCTAAAACTTCAGTCTAGTCCCAACCCTAAACACTAACATTAACCCATTTAATCTAATTCTAATTTTAAACCCAACCAAACCTTAACCCAAAATCCAATCTAATCTTAATCCTAAACCTCACCCTAACCATAACTTTTGCCTTAAATCAAACCCTTAATCTAATCCAAAAACTAATCCTCACTTTAACCTAAACCCAATGCTTCATTCTAATCCCAAACCTAAACCCAGCCCTAACATTTACCCTTCTCTTCAGATGTTGAATTGTTTCAGTCTGGTTTCTGGAAAGAACAGCATCACAGCACAGTCAGTGCAGGCCACCTTGGTTGGTGAGTTATAGGTTTGCAGAACATTGTAAATGATTCTTTCTTCTGGCGCTTCCAGATCTGAATGCAACATGTAATACAGTTGGTCATGATTCTTTTGCTTTAGACAGCGGAGTTCTGACCTGCTTTAGGTCTTATCTGACAGACTGTGATAAAGGGGAGTTTTTTTATCATAGAAGAACGTAACGTGGTGTTCCACAGGAGTCTGTTTTAGGGCCTTTTCTTCTCTCTTTATTTACAGCCTCTAAGATGCATTTTCCATAAACACACTGTTGTGTGTCACCCATGATACATGATGTGTCAGATCAGACACATTCATCTCCACAGTTACACACTGGTGTAACCTTATCCTTTGATCTTATCCTAATCCTAAACCCAACCCTCACATAACCCTCACATAACCATAACTGAAACTTCCGTCCAATCCTAATGCGAAACCTCAACCCAACCTTAAGCTCAATCAAAAACTTCACTCTACTTGTAATCCTAAACCTAACTCTAACCTTAACCTTTACAAAAAAATGTAATCTGATCCTAATCTTAACCCTAAGATTGACCCAGATCTAATTCTTAACCTAACCCTAACCTTAACTCAAAACTTGAATCTAACCCTAAACCCAATCCTTACCATACCCCAAGCTTCAATCTAATCCTAAACCTTAACCTAAATCCAATCCTAATCTTAAATCAGGCCAAAACTTCAATCTAACTCTAATCCTAAACCAAAATAACCATGATCTTAACTCAAAACTTTAATCTAATCCTAAATATTATCCTAAATCTAGCCCTAATCGTGACTCCAAAACTTCAGTATAAACTTAAACCTAATCTGAATCCCAAAATTGATACTTGCCTCTGGTCCAAGAGGTCATGGGTCCAAATCCTACCACCACTGGGTCCCTGAACAAGACCCTAAACCCCAAGCTGCTCCAAGGAGACTGTCCCCTGTGGTTAGGGAATGGAAGCCATTTTGGATAAACGCGTCTGATAAATACCATAGGCATTTATTTATACTGTGGCTGGTCCAGATAGTATCTGCAGAAGCATCTCATCATCTGTTGGGGAGAATCCTCCTCAAAGTGAAACATGAACATTACTGGAGGTGTCTGAAAGTGAAAAAACCCACTTTGGTCTTTTTTCTTTGGCTGAGGATGAACAGAACCTATTAGTGGAGGAAATGGTCAGCATAATCATTCAGTCTGAAACTCTGCAAAGTGTGTGTGTCTGTGTATGTGTGTTTGTGTGTGTGTGTGTGTGTGTGTGTGTGTGTGTGTTCCGAGAAGAGAGGGAGTCTGGCCCTCTCACACACACACTCACACACACACTCACACACACACTCACACAGAAAGGGAAGCACATTACCCAAGAATTTCTGAAAGACGAGTTTTAAGCAGAAACTGTGAATTGTTCTTTTTTCTTTTTCTTTTTATCAGGACAAGATCAAATCTGTTATAAGCATTTTGGAAAAGAAGGAAGGGTTAAAGGGTAAATGAAGTTTGATTGTGATTTATTGTAGATTTCTTCTTTGAGCCCAGCTTGAAGGAGGAAGGACTGTCTCGAGAAAAGAGGAAGAACGTCTGTCCGTGTAAGCAAGGAGCAGTTTGGGAAACATTTCTTAACAACATGACGTGTTATCTCCCTTCTCTGCTTTCGTTCTTCGGGTGGAGGACGTAAAGGTTGTTCAGTGACGGTAGGAAAATACTCTCAGTGCTTTTTGAACAAATAAAGAGAAGTTAGTTGATGAAATGAACAAATGTAACAAATACGGTCACGTATGTTCTGTTTCAGTAGGATTTGGCTTAGGATGCCTCTTGCTGTTCTTCTCATGTTGCTGCTCTTCATCTCAGGTGAGTCAGCGCTGCTACTTCCCCCCAAAAACAAATGTTCTTTCACCTAAAAAAGGGGGTCATGGGAGACCTTAGATGATTGTAACAATATTTTAAGCATTTGAATTCTTTCCCTCTGACTTCTGGAAAGAACAGTATCACAGCACAGCGTCACTGCTGGCTAAATCTGTAGAAGATTTTAGAAGATTGTTTCTTCCAGCCCTTTCATATTTTTCCAGCATTTAATACAGATTCCAGCATTTAATACAGTTTATCATGACACTTTTAGTTTAGACTGGCAAATTCTGAACTGGGTCAGGTCTTACTTGAGAGACTGCCACCAGTTTGTCTGTGAAAATGGGGAGTTTTTTAATCATAGAAGAGTGTAATATGGTGTCCCTCAGGGATCTGTTCTAGGGCCTTCAATTCTCTCTTCATTTACAGCCTCTGGGAAACATAATTTACAAACACACTGTTGTGTATGACTCGTAAGACTCGGTTGTATGTTGGCTTGGCCAGATTAATCTCCACAATTACACACAATGAAGAATGTATTAAAGACATTAAAGCATGGATGACCAAGAATGTTGCTCCCTGATCCTTAAAATGATGTGCATATTTTCAAGACGATGTCGCAGCGGCCCCTTAGTGTGTTTTTAATATTCCTCACACCAAACCTTCGATAATTTGTGCATCCAGACAGCTGGCAGACATGTCTACAACTGCCATACCCTGCTCCCTATAAGAAACTTTGGCGTGCTACACGGACCAGGCCCTCAGACCGCAGAGTCGCCTAACACCGCTGGCCGGGGGCGGGGATATAGCCATCCCGTCCATCTTCCTCAGCAATGTTTGTTCCCTGGACAACAAACTGAACTACATCCGTACCCAAGTCAAATGCCTGGAGACTTTAATCACACAAATCTCACAAGTCAGTTCTCCCTAAATCAGTATGAATACTTTCCGACGAGGGCAGTGAACATGCTCGATTGTGTTTACACAGACATCTCTGGTGTGTATCATGGTGAGCCCTGCCCCCACCTTGTCTATGCCGATCATGTGTCCATCATGTTCGAAAGCATTCAAAGATCTGGGCCCCAGACGCCATCTCTGCTCTTCGAGTTTTAACACACTGAAAGGGACATGTTTAGGGAGGCTGCAACCTGCGGTGGCTCTACCAGCCCGGAGAAGTATTCGGCGACGGTCACTGGCTACCTCAGCAGGTGTATCGATGTCGTTACTGTCGCCAAGATCATCACCACACGCCCCGACCGTAAGACCGTAACTGCAGAGGTGCACACGCTGCTGAGAACCTGCAGAGGTGCACCTGCCTTCAGATCAGGTGACAAGGCTGCCCTGAGGGCAGAACGGGCCAACCTTTCCAGGGCCATCAGAACGGTGATGCACGTGCATGCCCAGAAAATCCACATCCTTCAGCGACACTACAGATCTACAGCGCAGGTGGCAGGACATCCAGGCCATCACCAGCGGAAGCCATACTTGCATTCTGAAGCCGTAAGGCATATGGGCCTCCTCTGCCAGAATGGAGGCCATCGGACTCCTCAACCAGAACTGAACCATAAACTGTACCCCCGTACACACACCACCAACACACCCTCACCTGAACCTCTCTCATGACAGACTTTAATCATTTCTGTAAATACCTCTCTATTTATCACACTGCACATTCTCTGTCCTGTTGCTGCTATATTTGCACAATCATATTTATTGCACTCTATTTCTGCATTTTTGCACACGTAACTTCTGTTCTGCATTTTTGCATACAACTTTCTGCGGCTAGAATACAGTACCTGTCAAGAAACTGTATTGAAGTAATTGTTTTCTTGTCCAGTTGTGTTGTTGCTCTTGTGTATTTTCTTGCATTCTCTTTCATCCTGTCTGCACTCGTGGTCGTGGAAACGTTCTGTTCTGTTCTGTTCTTGTGATGCCACCGTGGTCCTGGAGGCATATTGTTTTGTTTGACTGTGTACTGTGTGTATGTATTTGAAATGACAAAACCTACATGACTTGACTTGAGACTGCAGAGTTAATCCTTAGAACGCTACCCAGAGTGTGTCATACAGCACTGGTGGTGCTCTTTAAGACTGTGCTCACTTGTGTTCCGCTCTGTTAGACCTGTTGGAGCTTGCTGGTCCAGCTTGTAGAGGTGGAGTGATTTATGATAGTTCGTCTGATGCTCCACAGTACATGTTGATTGTCCTCTAGTACATCAGTGGTCAGTTTCTGGCCACAGAACACTGCTGGGTAGTTTTGGTTGGTGGACTATTCTTAGTCCAGCAGTTTAACAAACATACACACTCACACACACACATACACACACACACACACACAAACACCTAAATCCTACTTCCGTGTTAGTGCTGTGTTGAGAATGAGCCGCCATCCAAACTAAACCTGCTCACTGGCTGTCCTGTGAGGATCCTGCTCGTTGATGTACTGGGTTACATCATAACATATGACAGACGGACCACAGTCTGTACATGTTAACTATAAACTGCCCCAGTACAGCTAATTGCAGCTAATTATTCCAAACTGGGCTGAAATGAACACCCTTAGAAATGAACAGACTTCCTTCAGCATTTTTACCGACTGAGACCCACACAGCAATAATCTACACATTTCTGTATTTTGTGTTGCAGGTGTTGTTGCACAGAATGGGTGGAGAGTGAATTACAACTCTCACCACATCTGTGTCCTAAAGAGGTCTACAGTGGACATTAGCTGCACTTATATATTTCCAAGTAGCCTCTCAGTCCAAAAAGCCTTCTGGACTAAACAATGGCCGGGAAAGGGTGAAGAACCGCCTGATCTGTTAGATGATCCAGAGTACAGAGGCAGGGTTGAGTACCTTCAGAATAAACAACGCAGTGACACCCTCAGACTGAGAGGTGTGAGAGAAACAGACCAGAGAGAATATTACTTCAGATTTATAACAGACAAACCTGGAGGAAAGTGGCAGGGTGAAGGTGGAGTTCATCTTTCTGTCACAGGTAAGAACCATCAGCAGAACGTACTTCATTCACTGGTGAACAAGATTCCTCCAGCGATTGTGTAATTCAGTGATATCAGTCCTTTGAACCACACCTGGGGAAAAACACTGGAAAACAAATGCACAGGGGGTTTTAGAATAAGAGCTTCTCACTTTGCATTTTGATGCACAAATGAGCGCAGGCAGCCATTATGAGACGTTGGTCTTAACAGCTTAAAGTTTGAATAAAGGATCGTTTTCCTTGGTACTGCTGTTGATATAAAATGCAAATAATGTAAATAGATATAAAATACAAAACACAAAATAATGATAAAATGAAGGTATAGGAGGTGCACAGAAGGCGTTATCTACAATTACAAATACAGAATGATTACATACGTGTGTTTGCCTCAGAGAAAAATACGCTTTAAGCAAAAGGTCAGACTTATGGTTGACTCTTTGTGTGGAGAAAGTCTGGGGAGGAACTCCTGTCATCCTGCACTGAAGGTGCTGCAAAGCTCATGGGGGGATGCATTACAGTGTGAGACTGGTTTCCTCATTTCTCTGAGTGTTGGGCAGTAGCCGCATTACTACATTACAACATTTCTCCCTTGCATGGTGGTAGCCTTTTCTGAATCAAATAGCTTTTCAGCAGGGAAGCCACATTCTTCCCAGCATTTCTGTTATCAAGCATGACGATTTTTTCTTCAGACTTTTCTGAAGAAGCATTTAAGAAATACACTCACATGAGGACTTCACAGTGTAGGTGTGTTCTCTCTTGTTCACAGGTCTCCAGGTGGAGGTTCCTGAGAGAGTGATGGAGGGAGATAAAGTCACTCTCACATGTAAAACCACCTGCAGTCTGTCTGACAGTCCAACATTCACCTGGTACAGAGATGGACGTCCTTTATCCTCCAGTTCTGATCGACTCCTCCTGCAGTCGGTCAGGAGGGAGGATCCAGGCAGGTATCACTGTGCTGTACTGGGTCAGAACCTTCTCTCTCCTGAGGTCACTCTTAATGTCAGATGTAAGTACAGATTCATTCATTCAGACTCAGAAAACAAACAAAACTGATGCTCTCTTAATATGGTAATAAACATAGAAAATCTTTATGATATGCTGATGCAGCATATACATATGGCCTTTTACTGTGAAAGTTTTGTTTCTAATCTCACTCCTAATGATAAAGCATCAATAATGTTTATCATAGATAACTGCAGTGTGGACTATGATGTAGAGGCTTATTCAAACCGAAAAGCTCACTCGTAGTGTAATGTGGCTTTCAATCTCTAGATGGACCTAAGAGTGTCTCAGTGTCCATCAGTCCCTCTGGAGAAACAGTGGAGGGCAGTTCAGTGACTCTGACCTGCAGCAGTGATGGAAACCCACCTGTGGACTGTACCTGGTTTAGAGGAACATCATTAGTAGCAGAAGGAGAGATTTACACTATTAACAAGATCAGATCTGTGAACAGTGGAGAATACAAGTGCAAGTGCTTTAATGAACATGGAGAGAAATACTCTACTGCTCTAACTCTGAATGTTCTGTGTGAGTGTTTACTGGTTCCAGTTGTGCATTCTATGTTTTGGAATAGTTCTGCTTGCTAAAGATGTGATAATTCCATGGTGTTATGGTCTGAATTCTAGATCCTCCAAAGAACATCTCAGTGTCCATCAGTCCCTCTGGAGAAACAGTGGAGGGCAGTTCAGTGAATCTGACCTGCAGCAGTGATGGAAACCCACCTGTACAGAACTACACCTGGTTTATAGAAGGTAGAAACTCACCTGTAGGATCTGGACACAGGTACAGTGCTCTACAGAGTGGATCTTACTACTGTGTGGCTCAGAATGAACACGGCTCTCAGAAATCAGCTGCAGTCCTCGTCACTGTTACAGGTATTCTTGGCCAAAATCTTTTAAACTGAATACCATTCAGTCAGAGTCTGAAGATTAGGCACAACTTTCTGCTGACCTTAACACTGGTGTGCACACAGGGGTTAAGAATATAACTCTGCATGCAGTACTTGGGGCTCTAATTGGAAGTGGATGTTTAGTTGCTGTTATTGCTGTTGTGCATGTAAGGTAAGCATATGGACCACTCAATTCTGTTATTATTATTATTATTATTATTATTATTATTATTATTACTATTATTATATTGTTGTTATTATTATTATTATTATTATTATTATTATTATTATTATTATTATTATTATTATTACAGGAGAAAGAGAAAAAGAGATTCAGATAATGATGGTGACCAAAAACAGGCAAGTTTGCTGAATGCTGTTGTGCATAAGTGTGTTTCATTTTGTTATTGACTCCTGAGTTCTCCCCTTCTTAATCCTTCCTTTGGTTTGTCCCAAGACTCTGATTAATTTCACCTGGTCCTTGTTAGCCCCCTTCTACTTAAGCTGCGTCCACAATGAGGCAAATGTCCATCCACCCTCATGCTCCCCTCGCTCCTACCCCTCCAGTCCTTCCTGTTTGTTAGTGAGACCAGTTGGTCTGCCCTCATTGCTTGTGCTGCCTCCTTATCAGCTGCCCTGAACTGTGAGTCCCTCTGCCCACCAGGAGCTTGAGTTCTGTTAAAGGGTCTGCATGTGGCTGCTGGGTTATTGGTGGGGAGAGTTGACTGTTGGCCCAATTTGGTGGGCTTGGCTGCCCCCCAAGGTGAGTTCTGTAATGGAACCACATGTGGTTGCTGGGCCCTCTTATCAGACAGGTTCCTCCTGAAAGACTGACGGTCCTGCCCATCAGTGAACATGTCCATGAGGGGTTCGGCTGGTCCCTGGTCCTGGAACAGCCTCACTGGCGTGGACTGTGTCTTAGAAAAAGCTTCTTGTTCTAGTCTGATTCTGGGATCTTGGTAAATGTGAATTTCCTGGTGCTTCCTGGAAGAACTGTACCATACCTGTTCTAGTCTGTATGGTTCCGGACTTACTGTAGGTTTGAACCTGTGTCTCTAAATATAGTTGTTCATTTGTTTCCCATCCTGTTTTCTTTGTGCCGCACAAGCCAGTACTCTTTTGCCCTTTGCTCTCTGTTTCCCCTGTATTCTGCAACTGAGCTGGTTTCACAGCTCCTCTTTGTGTGTCCCATTTGCAACCCACTCCCATCACGTGACGGTGACTCTTTTCCTGTTGGTTTTGATAAGTGCAACTATTTGGATCTTAATGTATTTTCTCCATCATATGTTTTCTTGTTCCTATGTGTTTATGCTTGCTTATAAACCAGCTTCAACAGTCTTACTGAAATGTTTGGTAACAGCCTTAACAGTTAAGAGCAGGGTATGTAGCATCTATGGCTTGTGTTAGTCTTTTCTTCTATAGTGATGATGAACATGTAGGTACACAACACATATGATTGGATTACATGAAAGAAATGTATTAAATATATGGAATCCCCAAAGTAAATGTAACAAGGATTTTTACAATTTCATTACAACTTTTGAATGAAAAAAAACTTCAGAGCACTACCCAAAACATGTCTGTCAGTACAATTGGGTTGATTTGATGCAAAAAAAAATAAATAAAAAATCGTGGAACCACAGCTTATTATCCTGTGTATCACATATAATTTCTCTCAGACTAATGATGGGGCAGGTAAGAGAGAAACAGACCTTTGAAAGAGTTGCAGGGCTGCCTGAAAGCAGCAGGAGCAACAGTTACACAGAGAACAATAATCAAATAAACCGTGGTCACTTCTGTTTTACACCTCACACAAAACTTCCCTGCTCATCTTGTTTGAAGATAGATGAGTAGTGTGGATCTCAGTATCCATTAGGGATGCAGATGGCACTGGGGTGTTACAGGTTACCAAAGGAACCAAGACAGAAAGTACAGAGTCAAAGAATTAGATTCACTCTAAATCATACATAATACACCTGGACAAAATGTTCAGGGTCATAAAGGCGCCCATTTCTACTAAAGACCCTAAAAGGTCCACCAGTCCATTACCTCAACAGAACTGTACTTTTTGAGATTATGTGCTTATTTGTCTTCTGCAATGACATGATTTTTCTCGCTGTAGGAAAATCTCTACAGCAACGTAGCAGCGGGAGCTGCAAGACCTGCTCTATATCCATCCAACCAAGATGATGCTCGATATGCCAGTGCTGGTTTCCAAAGACACCTCAGGAATGCTGAGAGCTCTGTCTTAGGGACTGAGGAAGAGGTTCAGTATGTCAGTATCCAACACCACCATGATGAAGGGACAGACAGGAAGGAGGGAGATGACATTCATTATGCTAGTATCAGATTTACTGGTGCTTCCAACAGGTGAGACAGGTGTCCACTCTAATTGAGAATAAAATTGGTAACATAAAAAAAAAATGGAGGCAGATTTGTTTGTTCTGCCATTGCAGGTCTGCTACTTCCACCCAGGGGGATCCCTCAGTGATTTACAGCGGTGTGGAATAAATGGCGCTTACACACCTCAGTACCCATGTTGTGACATATGTCTCACTATCTATCTCTGTTGCTGTGATATGAGACATAATTATGAGCAAAACTATATTTTGTGTATTGTCTTACCAGTTGTAAGAGAGAAGAACCTCTGTTACTATTACTATACTATTAACTACTAATACTTTCAAAATGTTGTGTACTGAAATATGCGATCAACAGATGGTCGAGAGTGTATGAGGTGCCTGGCCACCTTTTACTCTTTCTATTATAGCAAAAGAATGAGTGAGAAATGCTAGAAAGTGCCCATGAGCAAGTTCTTTTTCAAAAATGCTAAATGGCTAAAAACACTAATAAAAATGTTTCTGTAATTTGATGCCTGACTTTTTTTGAGTGCTGATTGTTTGGTGAGCTAAGAAGCTCAGCTTAGTGTTCTGGTTTGAGAATATGAGTGCATTTGTGTGTTTAAAAACATTTTGGACCCATTTTGCACCTCTAATGGCTACAAAGAACAGCTCATACTTCTACTGTCTCCCTTGATAATTAGATTATTAAGTTTTCATTTTAGTGTTTACTATGATGTGGCATTGTTCATCATTTGCTTTATGTTCACGATAGCATTTATATAGCCTATGTTAGGTATCAGATTAGATGATTAAACAAGGAGAGTTGTTTATCTGTAGCAGCTTACTGATGCAGACAGATGTGAAATGCTGATGGTGTGTTGAAATGTTTGTGAAACACTTTTTTAGAGGTTTGTCTAATTGTGTTTGACACATTTATAATGTATAACATGTCCATTGATCATTAGTTTTTTTTTTTTACTTGTAAAGTATTTTTTGTGCTTCTAACAACATGTACTGTTTATTAACATGCCACTAAGTTATGCTTATGAAGTTTTAATAATTAACATGTTTGAATCACTGGTGTTGATTTCTAATGATTCCTCATGTATAACATATTGTAATGATTCATGGACAGTTAAGACTTTCCTCTCACTATATACTTTTAGGTCATGGGCCAGCAAACGGGTATAACAAAGACATCCAACAAGCCTATTCCAAGAACAGGTCCAGATAATACAGGGGCAATCAAAAACTAAAAACAAGAATATCAAAAGAAAAAGCTAGATTCATAGGTCAAAGATAAAAACAGGTAAAAAATACAAGAGTATGGAAAAAATGCAAAAGAGACAAATGCTTGGTACACAATGACGCAATACTTCACAAAGACCATACATGATCTCAGTCCTTAAATTCAAGTCTTTAACTCAAGAGCTTCCCCCAGCAGGTAGAAGGGTGAACAGCAGTACTGAACATCACGCATAAGGTGTCCATCATAGTCTACTGCTTTACAAAGGATTAGATTCAACGTTATTGTCATTGTACAGGGTGCAAGCGCAAATCCAGTGGAATGCAGTTAACATTTAACCATAATCGCAGAAGAATAGAATCATTTACAAGCAAAGCACAGATAAATAGTAGTAAATATGGCAACATACCAATACTGTAAGTACAATATTTACAGATACATTGTGCGTGAAGTGCGAAGGGGGCAGTATTGCAACAAGGTGTTACTATAACAGACAGTATGTAAAGAGTTAAACGAAATAGATAATGCAAGCAGTGAACACACAGATTAGTTGATATGACTAATAAATAAAATTAAATGAATGAAATAAAATAAGCAGCAAGAGAAGTAAAGAGTACAGTGACAGGAAGGTGACCATTGAGTGAAGGTAGTGTTGTATATGCAAGTTATGTACAATGGTTGTTTGTGCAATATAGGCAGTGTAGTGCAGATGTAAAGAGCAACGTGTCCAGTAGCACTTCCAGTGCTGTCCAGAAGGGAGTAAGCTCCTCCTGAGCTGGCAGGGGTGGGCGAGTAGACTTCTGTAATGCTTGCCTGATGGGAGGAGACAAAACATTCAGTGCTTGTGGTGAGATGCTTTTCTGTTGATGCTTTTTTGCCCTGCCTGGGCAGTGTTGGTTATAAATGTCCTCAGTGATGGTCAGTTCAGTGCCGATGATTCATTTGGCAGTTTTACGACCTGGAGAGCTTTTGTGTCTGCTGTGAAGCAGCTGCCTTACCTCGCTGAGATCGAGTTGGTAAGCATGCTCCCAACGGTACAGCGGTAGAGGTCCACCAGTATCGTGGGATTTAGGTGAACTTTCTTGATGCTCCACATGAAGTAAAAACCCTGATGCGCCTTTTTGATGATGGTTGAAGTGTTCAAGGACCAGGTTGGATCATCAGAGATGTGGACACCAAGGAATTTGAAACTGGAAACATGTTCCACTGCAGCTCGATTCATGTGGATAGAGTCATGTCCGTGATCTGTTGGTGTGGTACGTCCACAGTAGAGATCAGAAAAGATTTCAGCTGATTTCTCTAAAAGCATTTTGTGATGATGGGGGTAAGTGCAACCAGGCAGAAGTTGTTCAGAACTGTGGCACTGGGGTGCTTTGGCATTGGCTCTATGGTGGCATTCTTAAAGTTTGTGGGCACAACTGCCCGGGACAGGAACAGAAAATGTCAGTAAAGACCCAAGCCAGCTGCTCTGTACAGGCTTTGTGCACAAAAAACTAATGAGGAAGTATTAACATGCTATTCATGTTAATTAGCCATGAGGTCAAATTGTAGTAGTGTTGCTTTCCCAATGATTTACTTGGGAACTCCGTAGAATAGACCAGACTATTCACCCCTATTCACTCTTAATTGTAATATTAACACATTGATCTGATTATTGAGTCACGCTATAAGATGGCGGGGCCCATGCAGGCTGCGGCTGGGAGAGGTTCTGAGACCACAGTGACCAGCTGCATCACGACCTGGTACGGCAACTGCAACATGTCTGACTGCAAGCACCTGCAGAGGGCAGTGAGGACGGCAGAGAACATTACTGGGGCACCTCTACCCTCAGGCCTGCAGCTGTGTTATTATGACAAATTATGACTGTTTATTTGCTGAATTCAACACATTTTTGGGGGTGGGACTGGGGGATTAAATGTAGAGTCTGGCATGTGCAAAAGTTAAGGCACATTTTTATATATAATGATTTTTAATGATGTTAAGTAAGTAAGTACATTTAAAAAATACAAAAATAAAGCACCTGTGTACTGAAACACTGCTATAGTATATCCCTCAAATGTACCACCTTACAATTTTTGCAAAGCATGCGAAACTCTCAGGACTTACATTTCGTCCAGCGGCCTCACTGGCACCTTTACAAGAGTCCTGTAAATCTGAGCTGCAGCTCGATGGAGGTTCCAGAAAAGAACACGGGTCTCAGAAATCAGCTGCAGTGCCCATCACTGTAACAGATCATGTTGGTGAGGAAAAAAAAAAACACACTAGATCCTTAATGCAATAGCAAATGTTTCCACGGGCGTCCACATGTGTGTGCACACAGGAGGTAAGACCGTAGTTCTAAATGCAAATCTTGGAGTTGTTATTGGTCGTGGATGTTTACTCATCGCCTTTACTGTTTCGTGTATAAGGTACGCATGTGCATCTTGCTTGAAAAAGTGCTTTGAAATAGAAAATTCTTGCAGATTAATATACTTTGAAATCAATGTTACATTTATGCACTGCCCCTCGTGATCTCACTAATAAATACAAAGAACGTTGGAATGTTCTAAATTATTAATAAAATGTTTCATAAAATAATACATCCTGCCCCTGCTTCAGTTGTGCACATGATCTGCATAGATTAGCTTCTACTGTGAGCTTCTGCTGCATAGATTAGCTTTCGTTCTTGCATCATCTAGTGCGTTGATGCTGTGAGGATGTGTTGCAAAGACGCTGCAAATGCATAGTCACCTAGACCCAAGAGTGAAAGGGGCAGTTTAAGGATCGGTTTGGATGCATTCTGCCTGGGTGTTATGAATTAAATTGGTCTGCATGTGCAATTTAGGGCCAGTGTACATGGTAAAAAATACAAAATGAGGCTTTCCTCTTTGTGTGTATACATTTAAGGGTGGAGAGAGAACAAAAGTTGGGAGGATTGTGCAAGGTGGTGTTTGGTTTTGCATCAGTTTCTGCATTGAGTAAGAGACTTCCTTTAACAGCAGCAGTGACACAGCAGCTAGAAGGCAGCACAAGCCTCAAACATGTGCTGAAGGAACGTTTACAGTCAGACTAGCAATGTTCAGAGTTTCTTTGATTTACTTTTCTTTAAACTGTTTAAATTTAAACTGTTTAAAAGGTTTGTTAAGCCCTTTGAGTTGGGTAGAAGGCATTTTAGAACACAACAACCTGCAAAGCTGTGTTTAGAAGCTCTGCCTCAGGACAAATGGTTCGCAACAGCGCTTCCCTTTTGATAAAAGAAGGAAGAAAGGAATACTGTCTATTATGTGACACTTTATTAAACAAACTCTCTTGTTTTGTTTTGAATCAGTAGTTTATGGAGAAGGTCTATAGCGGTGTTTCTTAATGCTGATTCAGAAACACACCCCAGCCTGCATGGTTTTACGGTGGGGGAAATATTTATTTGATCCCCTGCTGAATCCCCTTGCTGACTTACAAAAAAATGAACAGTCTCTCATTTTTGAGGTAGTTTTATTTATATAGAGAGAGACAGAATTTCAACCAAAAATCAAGAAAAAACATGTTACATAAAAGTTATAAATTGATTTGTTTGTCATTGAGTGAAATAAGTATTTGATCTCCTACAACCCAGCCAGATTTCTGGCTGTGTGTCCATATTTCACACAGATTACAATCAGTCTATCAATTACGGATACTCCTGATCTTAACTCCTTATGTGTATAATCCACACCGGTCCACAGAATCAGTTCCTTTCGTTCCAACCGAACCGCAAGATTGTAGACCTGCACGAGGCTGGAATGGGTTACGAGACCATCAGTGAGAAGCTTGGTGAGAAGGTCTGTTGGTGCAGTTATTCAGAAATGGAAGAAATATAACATAACCATTAATTGCCCCCCAGTCTGGAGCTCCATACAGTATCTTGCCTCATGTGGTGAGGATGATCAGGAGAAAGGTGAGGGATCAGCACAGAACTACACGGGAGGAGCTTGTTAATGATCTGAAGGCATTTGGGACCACAGTCACTAAGAACACCACTGGTAACACACATCATCATCATGGATTGAAATCTTGCAGTGCCCACAAG